>CM049406.2:4705000-4707500 GCA_026929865.2 Hyperoplus lanceolatus
ACATCTCAATTTAGCCATAATGGTACTACGCAATTGTCTTGTGTGTGTGTGTGTGTGTGTGTGTGTGTGTGTGTGTGTGTGTGTGTGTGTGTGTGTGTGTGTGTGTGTGTGTACATCTGTGGTTGTGTGTGTGTGTGTGCGTGTGTTTGTGTGTGTCTGTCTGGGTGTGTGTGTGTGTGTGTGTGTGTGTGTGTGTGTGTGTGTGTGTGTGTGTGTGTGTGTGTGTATGTGTGTGTATATCTGCGGTTGTGTGTGTGTGTGTGTGTTTGTGTGTGTGTGTGTGTATGTGTGTGTATATCTGCGGTTGTGTGTGTGTGTGTGTGTGTGTGTGTGTGTGTGTGTGTGTGTGTGTGTGTGTGTGTATGTGTGTGTGTGTGTGTGTGTGTGTTTGTGTGTGTATGTGTGTGTATATCTGCGGTTGTGTGTGTGTGTGTGTGTTTGTGTGTGTGTGTGTGTGTGTGTGTGTGTGTGTGTGTGTGTGTGTGTGTGTGTGTGTGTGTGTGTGTGTGTGTGTGTAATTACCTTGTGAAGAGAGATGTGTTCATATGTGGTTAGACTGGAGCTTGTGTTTCATAATTTCCTGGCACTTACGGTAACAGAACATCCAAAATGCAACCTGGATGTATGTGTGTTTCTGTGTGTGTGTGTTTCTGTGTGTGTGTGTGTGTGTGTGTGTGTGTGTGTGTGTGTGTGTGTGTGTGTGTGTGTGTGTTTGTGTGTGTGTGTGTGTGTGTGTGTGTGTGTGTGTGTGTGTGTGTGTGTGTGTGTGTGTGTGTGTGTGTGTGTGTGTGTGTGTGTGTGTGTGTGTGTGTGTGTGTGCGCGTGCGTGCGTGTGTGTGTGTGTGTGTGTGTGTGTGTGTGTGTGTGTGTGTGTGTGTATGAGATTTCACATTAAAAATTGCCACATGCAAGGAGTTCCCTTCGTGATGATTCAGCATGGCTATTTAGTTCTTAGCTAAATTACCGTCAACGAGAAGCAATTATATATTATTATGTTGATGCCAGGGCCTCAAAGTTGCATTGCAGGCTTCAAAGTACATGATAGAAAATAGCAAAGTAGAGCTAAACACCAATGGACAGGCTATAGCTAAACATGCATATCCTCTGACTGCACCTTGGCTAAGAATATGGCTGTATTCGAAACGGCTTACTAACGTCCCTCCCTCCAACATACTCAACATGTGTATACTCCATACTGTCTACTTAACCATCCATTGTGTATGCGAGGTTCGTCGGACCGTTTACACTGAAGTATACAGAAGCAATAAATAATCTAAAAAGGGGACTTATGTGTTGTTTGAAAAGACGCAATGCATTGTGGGGCGGTTGAAAAGGAAAAGTAACCTATCGATCCATACACAATATCTGCCCGGAAGTAAGTACTCAATCGGGCATTTCTCGCCTACACAAACTCACACACACAACCACAGCATACTCAAATTGACGTACAATTTAGTATGAGTAGGACGTTAGTAGGGCTTTTAGTATGAGTAGGATGTTAGTAGGGCTTTTATTATGAGTAGGACGTTAGTAGGGCTTTTAGTATGAGTAGGACGTTAGTAGGGCTTTAGTATGAGTAGGACGTTAGTAGGGCTTTTAGTATGAGTAGGATGTTAGTAGGGCTTTTAGTATGAGTAGGACATTAGTAGGGCTTTTAGTATGAGTAGGATGTTAGTAGGGCTTTTAGTATGAGTAGGACGTTAATAGGGCTTTTAGTATGAGTAGGACGTTAGTAGGGCTTTTAGTATGAGTAGGACATTAGTAGGGCTTTTAGTATGAGTAGGACGTTAGTAGGGCTTTTAGTATGAGTAGGACGTTAGTAGGGCTTTTAGTATGAGTAGGACGTTAGTAGGGCTTTTATTATGAGTAGGACGTTAGTAGGGCTTTTAGTATGAGTAGGATGTTAGTAGGGCTTTTATTATGAGTAGGACGTTAGTAGGGCTTTAGTATGAGTAGGATGTTAGTAGGGCTTTTAGTATGAGTAGGACGTTAGTAGGGCTTTAGTATGAGTAGGACGTTAGTAGGGCTTTTAGTATGAGTAGGATGTTAGTAGGGCTTTTAGTATGAGTAGGACGTTAATAGGGCTTTTAGTATGAGTAGGAGTTAGTAGGGCTTTTAGTATGAGTAGGACATTAGTAGGGCTTTTAGTATGAGTAGGAGTTAGTAGGGCTTTTAGTATGAGTAGGACGTTAGTAGGGCTTTTAGTATGAGTAGGACGTTAGTAGGGCTTTTATTATGAGTAGGACGTTAGTAGGGCTTTTAGTATGAGTAGGACGTTAGTAGGGCTTTAGTATGAGTAGGACGTTAGTAGGGCTTTTAGTATGAGTAGGATGTTAGTAGGGCTTTTAGTATGAGTAGGACGTTAGTAGGGCTTTTAGTATGAGTAGGAATTAGTAGGGCTTTAATGAAGGGAGAGTAGTTAGTAGGGCTTTAGTATGAGTAGGACGTTAGAGGGCTTTTAGTATGAGTAGGACATTAGTAGGGCTTTTAGTATGAGTAG
>CM049406.2:4712500-4730000 GCA_026929865.2 Hyperoplus lanceolatus
TCAGAAATATGTAAAAGTTCCTCGTAGCACCTTTAAGGAAATGACTTTTTTCTTAGCTTGCCAAGAACTTAAACTTGCTTATGTTTCGTTTTCCCCATTAAATTAATCCTATTAGTGGACGTTAGCTGCCATGTTCTATTGCCAGCGTTTCTAAAAAAAACAAATGGATTCGATTGTGATTCAGTTATCTCTGAACTTTACAAATGATCAATTGGAGGGTTATTGGCCGGTGTAGGTACCAGATCGACTCGGGCTGCAAGATTGACTCGGGGTCCTAGATGCGCGATTATGACGCACTTCCTGTAAACTTTGTCTTTTAAATGCGCATGCGCTATGGTTATGCGCATGCGCTCTGTTTATCCCACTTGGTTATCCCGCTATCTCGGTAAGTATTAAGGTTAACGATCTCTAATGATTTTCTAATTTAAGACTATGAATAATAATCTAATGTACAAAGATAAACCTTAGTCATACGCTTATCAAATTACTGAAATTAAACATACATTGTATAACATGACCGTTTGCTTTGATAAGATAATATTTTTGGCTTTAGATTGATAGCTAACGTGAGCTAATAAACATTAGCGGGGGGGGGCGTTAGCTTTGATAAGATGATATGAAGTATGGGGATTGGAACGTGAACATCTCTTTAACACTTTGTTTCCTGTCTGTTATCAGGACCCCATCGTGCAGCCCATCCTGGACCCCATCAATCATGAAAATAAATAATAAAAAGAATTGATGAAAATTAAGATTCAACACTGGCTTTATTCAACATCTAGATGTTTCAAACAAAAGTTGTTATAAAAAATGTATTGTTTTAATATTATCAACTAGCAGAGCTTCATGATATCTATTATTCCAAAAGTGTACCCTGCTGTGTCACACATTAAGTGAACTATTCCCATTGAGAAATGTTCTGCAGAGACTCACTGTAATAGTAGGCTGTTTGGACAGTCGATGGCATTGCTGCAAGACACTACAAAAGGTGGTATATGTGGTTGAATAAGTAAAATACAAATCAGATTAAACAAAATCTGATGTACTTTTTTATTTTATTTAATGAAGGTTGAATGAATGAATCTATTTATCAGTGATGCAAGACACTACAAATGCTCCAGGGGCTGGAAATTATACATCTGAGCCACACCTTTACATTTTTTAACTGATAAATATCATTATGAAACTCTCATTATACACATTGTTTTTCAGTGTGATGTAAAATAACAGTGAACCCAGGGGATAGTTGTTCTTTTAATAAAATAGTATTTCTTAAAATACATGCTAGAGTACATTAAACTAAAATACTCATTCAATGTTCAAAGTATTATTAAATAAATGTTTAATTTAGCACTCAAACAGGGTTAAAACCGGGGTTAAACCTTGCTAAACTATAAATTCGTATAAAATAAAATGTAATTTAACCTTAATAATGAGAGATGACTACTATAAGCCAAACGTAACAACTAATTTTAAACCTTGCAGAACAATAAATAAATCGATCTATCTATGGAGCCTACTGGCTAAGCTATCAGCTAGCGCGATCTTTTACATGTTGTTTGAGTTTCGCACCATCAGCTATCGCGATCTTTTCAAATGTTGTGTATGTCCACAATGCTTTGCAGTAGCGTAGCAGTAGCGTAGCAGTATCTATGGTGACAACGTCAAGTGTCGATACGTCTTGCCGTTGCGTAGCAGTATCTATGGTGACAACGTCAAGTGTTGATACGTCATCAGTAGGCGCAGGACCCCGAGTCAATCTTGCAGCCCGAGTCGATCTGGTACCTACACCGGCAAGCCCAAAACTGATAAAATAAAACCTTGGCAAAGAAAATCACCATTGAGATAAAGTTTTTTTGGAGATGGGAACTTTTATATTCAGATGTCCCTATATTCAGGGGTCACTTGCACTATGTCATTTGTAAATCAAATCAAATCAAATCAGTTGTATTTGTATAGTCCAAAATCACAAATACATTTGTCTCAGTGGGCTTTACATTTCATACAATATGATACAATATGACACCCTGCCCTTACACCCTTAGCTCGGCTGAGAAAAAACTCCCAGTAAAAACCTTTTACCGGGAATAAAAAAAAAAATTAAGAAATCTAAGGGAGAGTCGACAGAGTAAGGGATCCCTCTCCCAGGACGGACATGCTGCAATAGATGTCATAAGTAGAGAAAATCACGAAGGAATTTGATCATTGACCAGGTGATTACATGGTAATACTAAGTAAAGTGTGAATAGTGTGGATGCAGGAAGACTTCAGATGCTGCAGGAGGATCCACACCGTCTCGTCTCCACCAGGGAAAACTAAGGTTTCCATCGCCGGGATTACATCCCACGTCTCCAGGTGGCGTCCTTAACCACTGCAACATCTTCCGCGTTGATGGTCCATTCTCAGATGTTACCGGAGGGGGGACCAGATCCACACCGTCTCGTCACGACCAGGGAAAACTGGAAGAGGACCGTGCCCAAGCGTGATTAATGCCAAAAGTCTAGAGTACACTTTCATGGCTGTGGTGGGGTTGAAACAGGCGTGCGTTGGCAAAATACGGATGCTACTGTACGGGTAGATTTGGCCAAATTAAAATAAACAATTGGATACCACCTAGAGGATAGATATTTGGATACAAGGCACCAACACCTAAACAAAAAAACAAACAAGCGTGTTCTCAGTATGGCAGCGTTTACAATCTGGTGTGTTTTTTTTTTTTTTTTTTTTCAAATTGTCTAAGCTTCTCTTGTATCTATACAACGTGTCTTTATCTGTCTCTTCCTTCCTGTCTGTCTGTCTACCACATTTCCCTTTTTCCTTGTCTTCCTGTGTCTCTCTCTGTCTCTCTCTCTCTCTCTCTCTCTCTCTCTCTCTCTCTCTCTCTCTCTGTATCTCTCTGTCCCCTTTGAAGATCCAAGTCCCCTCTTGATTTACTGAGTTGTACTAAGTGCAACACAAAGCCCTCTGAGATTAGTGATGGTATCTGTCTTCTTTTTTTTATTTTTGAACCTTTATTTATACAGGTAAATCCCATTGAGACCGAATACTCTTTTGCAACGTTTCCCACGTTACCATTCACACACACACATGCATGCACCGATAGCAGGCTAACTATCGACATTCCCACGTTACCATTCACACACCGATAGCAGGCTAACTATCAACATTCACACAAGGCAAGGTGGGTTAAGTGTCTTGCCCAAGGACACAACAACTATGACACAGGTGGCAGGGCGGGGTTCGAACCTTCAACCCTTTGATCATCGGCCGACCCGCTCTACCACCTGAGCCACAGTCGCCCCTTCTGCATATCGCTACAAGAGAGAAATCCTTCCTTACATTCAGTTAAATGGATTTTCTTAATGAAGGAAAGGCCTGCTTCACTCTACAGTTGGAAATTAACTCAACTAAACTAAACATTATACCAACAAAGTTATACCCTCTCCACTTTGCATTCCGAAATGAACTTAAAGCTGCAGTGTGTAGAATTTTGGGTTTTATTTCCTAGCAGATTTTGTAGAAAGTAATTATAATATCCATAAGTACATTTTATTTAGTGAATAATAGCTGAAATGTTTTTTAGAATTATTATTTTTCCCTTAGAAAGGGTCTCATATATGTCCATATTTCTGTATATTTTGGACCAAGGCCTAGTGCCGCCATCCTGAAAGTGTCATAGTTGGAATGTCATCAGGTGCATTGGTTAAAATGTAGAATTGTTCTTGTCCTTGAAGGCCACTGTAGCTACTGTTATTATTCTAAAGGGGTGGGGTTACCCAGGGAGTGCTGCATTCTAGAACTTTGTAGAACTTTCTTGATGATGTCATATTACTGACTACACATTTAAATGGATTTTTCTAATGAAGGAAAGGCCTGCTTCACTCTACAGTTGGAAATAAGCTTAACTAAACTAAACATCGTGCCAACAAAGTTATACCCTCTCCACTTTGCATTCCGAAATTAACTTAACTAAACAGTACAGTCATCAAATACAGCAATGCAACATAGACAAGGACTTTTTGATGTACTTCGATTGACAACATAACACAAAAGTCCCCACCAAGGTGTGGTCATTGAAGAATGTTTATGGTGTGGTCTCTTAATTCTTACAAGGGATTTAACTAGGGAATTCAGTTATGAAAATGGACCCAAACGTTTCAAAGATGGCACCCTACCACACATGTTGCAACATATACAATCCCAGGGCCCTCCTAATATGTTTTATTGAAGTGTATATCTCTTTTTCCAGCCTCCGTTTAGATGTTCAGAGTTGAGAGTTGCCTTCTTTGTCACCCGCGGGGAGATCAATATAACGCTGGCGCTAGCAACCAGCTACATATACAATCCCAGGGCCCTCCTAATATGTTTTATTGAATTATATAAAGCTCTGAAAAAAATGAAGAGACCACTCCAAATGCTCAATGTATCTCCATTTATTATTCATAGGCATATGTTTGAGTAGAATGAACACTTTGGTTTTTATAATATGAACTACTGACAACATTTCTACCAAATTCACAATAAAAAAAATTGTCATTTAGAGCATTTTCAATAAGTAATGTAGAGATGAAGATTGAAGAAAAATCCAGACTGGTCTCTTTAATTTTTGTCAGGAGCTGTACAATCCCAGGGCCCTCCTAATATGTTTCATTGAAGTGTATATCTCTCTTTCCAGCCTCCGTTTAGATGTTTAGAGTTGAGAGTTGTTTCTGTCACCCGCGGTGCGATCGATATAACGCTGGCGCTAGCAACGAGCTAACAAGACACACACACACACACACACACACAGGCAGACACACACACACACACACACACACACAGGCACACACACACACACACACACACACACACACACACACACACACACACACACACACACACAGGCAGAGACACACACACACACACACACACACGCGGTAAGGGCCTTTCGTCTTTAGCTGTGGCCGGCACTCGCGCCTGTCACCAGAAGGTATTTATTACGTGCTTTGTTTTAACATCCATTCAGTGTGAGTGGAAATCAATTTTTCATTTGGACCTAATTGTGTGTGTGTGTGTGTGTGTGTGTGTGTGTGTGTGTTGTAGTGGTGGCAGCTCAAGGCTCTCTGCTGAGAAACTGGGAGGCTCCCACGGGTGCTACCATGCTACACACACACACACACACACAGGCAGACAGACACACACACACACACGGTTGTATTTTATACCTAATTACACATGTCTGAGGGCCGGGGGCGACTACTACGATGCATTGGGGAATTGTTTGTTCGCTGTGTAGATGTGCCGGTGGGGACTGACTGTTGGTATCTCACTGGAAGCAACATCCTACACTTACATGTGCTTCTGTATTTGTGGATTGATGGTGTTGTATTCTATACTCTTCAATTGTTTCATATTCATACAAGCCTGTACAGGCATAGACATTATAAAGGGTAGACGCCGCATTGGGCGTTGAGCGCGAGAAATGCGGGCGCCATCTTGGAAGGGTCACACGTTCCACTCAGTGTAGTCTGTTTGGCAGGTGCAATGAACTGTCAGCGCATGTAATTAATCATATCTCATTAAATACCAAACTGATTTTCACGCGGTTTTCTTTGCTGCAAAGATCATACATCTAGCTAAGATACAGGGCACAAGTTACGACGTGTTTTAATATTCATAGTGGGCTTAACAGTCATAGAAGATTCTGATATGATAAAAGTAACCAGACGTCCGAGTCACACACTTCGTCCGGGAGGAGATTGAAACGGAGGATGTGTTTCTGCTTGGGGAACATATTGAGGAGGAGACACAGTTTGGCATCGACAACCACCATTCCGACTTGTTGTCATTGGTTGTGTCTGTCTTTCACAAATTAAGGCTGCACCACATTGCCAAACTCGCGCTTGAATTTCTCTTCGGAGTAAAATGGATTGTAAGGATGGTTAACTTTATTTTATGCATTTGAGTATTATTTTTTGCTGTTGTTGTTTAATTTTCCCTAAATTTAATACTTTTGATTGCTTGGTTTTGTATTGAATGTGTTTTTAAATGTACCCCGCTGCAAGGCACGCATTGATTTCCTGTCTATGTCTGAGGAACCAACTCGAGACTAGACTGAACTTGGTATTCTCCCCTAGTAGCCTATAGAACATTGGACAACCAAGAAGACTTTGCTTTTCAATAATCCCGTCCTCTTTTAAGAGGAATTGTCTAACAATTGTGTTTAAATTAGAGAAATAAAAATATTTTTAATAAACTCATGTTGTCCTTCTCTTTAATGAGATATTATATACACTGGTTTTTATTTATATTTAATGCCTTCATGGGAAAATCCACCCTTCATATGTACCATGCTGACTAGCCTACTCCTCCTAAATTGCCCGAGCTAACTCCAGTTTAGGAATAACTCTTTTATGTATAGTGCCCCTAATTCATGAATGCTCTGCAGAGAATAAAAATGACTGCTCTACTCTTGTTTATTTGAATCTATGATTTCTGAATTTTACACATCTGACTGTAACTGTTTTAGCTGAATTCATTGTTCATTTAGTATTTTATTTTTGCTCTTGTTTTGTATTTTGTATAGGCCTACTTTATTTAAATTAATATATTTTATCTATTTTATTTCTGTTCTCTGTTTATGTTATCCCTGTGATTGTCTTTATTGTGTATGCTCGTCACTGTAAATTAATAAATATATTTAGGTTATATATAGCCTAATCATATAGCCTATTGTTAACTTATTAAAATAGCTGACTTTACTGCCCCTATCTGTTTTGCTTCTCTATCATATTTAGTCTAAAGTGTGTGATTTGAAAATATACATATCTCAAAAGTGAGTACACCCTAACATTTCTTCAAATATTCATTATATCTTTCCATGACAACACTGAATAAATGACACTTTGATACAATGTAAAGTAGTAGTTAAGCTTGTATAAAGTGTAAAGTTACTGTCCCCTCAAAATAACTCGACACACAGCCATTAATGTCTAGAGTGTTGACAAAAGTGAGTACACCCCTAAGAAAAATTTCCAAATTGGGCCCAAAGTGTCAATATTTTGTTTTGCCATCATTATTTTCTATCACTGCCTTAACCCTCTTGGGCATGCAGTTCACTAGAGCTTCACAGGTTGCAACTGGAACCCTCTTCTACCCATTCATACGACATCAAGGAGCTGGTGGATATTAGAGTCCTTGGCTCCTCCATCTCCCGTTTGAGGATGCCCAAAAGATGCTCAATAGGGTTTAAGACTGGAGACATGCTTGGCCAGTCCATAACCTTTACCCTCAGCTTCTTTAGCAAGCCAGTGGTCATTCGGAGGTGTGTTTGGGGTCGTTATCATGTTGCAGTACTGCCCTGCGGCCCAGTTTATGAAGGGAGGGGATCATGCTCTGCTTCAGTATGTCACAGTACATGTTAGAATTCAATGAACTGTAGATCCCCAGTGCTGGCAGCACTCATGCAGCCCCAGACCATGACACTCCAACCACCATGCTTGACTCTAGGCAAGACACACTTGTCTTTGTACTCCTCACCTGGTTGCCGCTCCACACTCTTAACACCATCTGAACCAAATAAATGTATTTTGGTCTCATCAGACCACAGGAATGGTTGCAGTAATCCATGTCCGTAGTCTGTTTGTCTTCAGCAAACTTTTGTGGGGTTTCTTGTGCATCATCTTTAGAATAGGCTTCCTTCTGGGATGACAGCCATGCAGACCAGTATGATGCAGAGTCGTATGGTCTGAGCACTGACAGGTTGACCCCCCACCCCTTCAAGCCCTTCAGCAATGCTGGCAGCACTCATACGTCTATTTTCCAAAGCCAACCTCTGTGTACGACGCTGACCATGTGCACTCAACCTTCGTAAACTGGGCCGCAGGGTGGTATTGCAACATGATAACGACCCCAAACACACCTCCAAGACGACCAGTGGCTTGCTAAAAAAGCTGAGGGTAAAGGTTATGGCCTGGCCAAGCATGTCTCCAGACCTAAACCCTATTGAGCATCTTTGGGGCATCCTCAAACAGAAGTTGGAGGAGCGCAAGGTCTTTAATACCCACCAGCTCTGTGATGCTGTCATAAATGGGTGGAAGAGGGTTCCAGTTGCAACCTGTGAAGCTCTAGTGAACTACATGCCCAAGAGGGTTAAGGCAGTGATAGAAAATAATGGTGGCCACACAAAATATTTACACTTTGGGCCCGATTTGTACATTTTTTCTAAGGGGTGTACTCACTTTTGTTGCCAGCAGTTTAGACATTAATGGCTGTGTGTCGAGTTATTTTGAGGGGACAGTAAATTTACACTGTTATACAAGCTGTACACTGACTACTTTACATTGTATCAAAGTGTCATTTCTTCAATGTTGTCCCATGGAAAGATATAAAGAAAAATGTGAAGAAATGTGAGGGGTGTACTCACTTTTGTGAGATACTGTATCATAGCCTACATCATATAGGCTATCATAAAGGTGACCAGACGTCCCCATTGTTGGTTGCCTGTCCCTGTAAACAGAAACAACTACCTGTTCCCGTTTTGTTGACACCTCATTAGGTTTTTCAATCAGATTGCTAGTCAAACTGGAAATGTCTCCGTTTTCCCCCTTTTCGGGGGATGTTCCTCGTTTTGATCTCGGACGTCTGGTTACTTATATCATATCAGAATCTTCTATGACTGTTAAGCCCACTATGAATATTAAAACACGTCGAAACTTGTGCCCTGTATCTTAGCTAGATGTATGATCTTTGCAGCAAAGAAAACCGCGTGAAAATCAGTTTGGTATTTAATGAGATATGATTAATTACATGCGCTGACAGTTCATTGCACCTGCCAAACAGACTACACTGAGTGGAACGTGTGACCCTTCCAAGATGGCGCCCGCATTTCTCGTCAGCGCCAATAGGCAGTAGCGGCCAACGAGGCGTCTATCCTTTATAATGTCTATGTGTACAGGTATCTGCCAGACCCACACACCTGTCTATTAGAACTTGTTCTATTGTTTTGAGTTCTGATTGAATTGTAATTATTGCTTTTTCGTGTCTTTACAATGTTTTGGATTTAATGTCTCCCTTGTAAAAGAGTCTTCGGTCTCAATGGGATTTACCTGTATACATAAAGGTTAAAAAAAAATATATATTTTACCTATTTTATTGAACATCATTCTGGTCCACCTCGGCTGTTATAAATGTGCTATATAAATAAAGCTGACTTGACAAGACTTGACTTATGTTTGATCACTATACAGAGACTCACCTTGCGTTCCAAATATCACACTCTTTCTTTGTACTCTATTCAACATACTATGGCTGATCATAAAACTAATCTAGTTAGGATGCAGTATCAATACAGTCGGGCCATACTTTTACTTGTTTATTTCATCATGTGTGTCCGCTGGCAACCATTTAAAACTGGATGGTTTTCATTTGGTCATTTTATTCTGAGTAAAAATATGTTTTGTCAGCTAACTGTGAATGTAAACAAATCCCCCTCCTCTGAAACTGCATAGTGACCCTTTAAAATGTGTGTGTAGGCCTTGCAGAATTTCTCAGATATTCCAGTGCTTTCACCAATCCATTCAGTTAGTTGCTGTTTCGGTCGTGTCTGTGTTGCTTTTAGCCACAGTGCCCCTGACTCCTGGAACAACTGACAACATCAAATTCAAATAAATACCCTCATATCCGTTAACCAATTTGAACATATTATTTTGAATCAGCCCCACTCCACTCGTAACTGTTTTGTTCAGGCAATTGTTCTGCTTTATTCAATTGATCTGAATGTTTTAATTATGTGTTGTCTCTCTGTCAGCTTGTTGTGTATTCTCATTGTATATTGTGTATCTGTAATTAACTCGACGTCATTGAAAAGGAAGGGTCACAAACTTCAATATTACATCTAGTCTATATGGAAACACTGGCTTATGAAGACCTTACAGCCCTTTATTATATTGAACCCCCCCTCTTTCTCTCTCTCTCTCTATCTGTCTATCTCTCTCTCTCCATGTCTCTCTTTCTCTATCTGTCTCTCTCTCTCTCTCTCCATTTCTCTCTCTCTCTCTCCATGTATCTCTCTCCATGTCTCTCTTTCTCTCTCTCTCTCTCTCTCCATGTATCTCTCTCTCTCTCTCTCTCTCTCTCTCTCCATGTCTCTCTTTCTCTCTCTGTCTCTATGTCTCTCTCTCTCTCTCTCTCTCTCTCTCTCTCTCTCATCCGCATTTTCAATCAATGTTGAACACAGTCATTTATTACCAGACATTACAGTGTGTGTGTCTGTCTGTGTGCGTGCATGCATGTGCGTGTCTGTGTCTGTGTGTGTGTGTGTGTGTGTGTGTGTGTGTGTGTGTGTGTCTGTCTGTCTGTCTGTCCATCCGTCCGTCCCCTCATTTGATCTTTCGAGGAAGCTGCATAGTGACCCTTTAAAGTGTGTAAGCCTTGCAGAATTTCTCAGATATCCAATGCTTTCATAAATCCATTCAGCTAGTTGCTGTTTCGATGTGTGTGTGTCTCTCTAACACAGACGCAGGTGGGCTAGACATGCAGAACAGTATCTGTGTTAGATCAGCGCTACCCGGCTTCTGTAAACAATTCCTTTTTGGGACGTCATAGCAACGCACACATAGCCACACACACACACACACACACACACACACACACACACACACACACACACACACACACACACACACACACACACACACACACACACACACACACTCACACACATTGATACACACACACACACACACACACACACACACACACACACACACACACACACACACACACACACGTAGCCTCTCATATACAGTACAGAGCCCGGTCTAAAAATGGACATCTGGATGCAAACTTCATATAAGGAAGTCGCTACTGCATTGAATAGTTTTGTGTGTGTGTGCGTGTGTGTATGTGTGTGTGTGTGTGTGTGTGTGTGTGTGTGTGTGTGTGTGTGTGTGTGTGTGCTTGTACACACCACACACACACACACACACACACACACACACACACACACACACACACACACACAGTCACCAAGGGAAACTGAAACTCACTATCTGGACTGTTACTGGAAACAAAAGCGTGGCTGGATGAGATCAGCAGTTCTTGCTAAGCTCCGAGTGTGTGTGTGTGTGTGTGTGTGTGTGTGTGTGTGTGTGTGTGTGTGTGTGTGTGTGTGTGTGTGTGTGTTTGTGTATAAGTGTGTGTATCAATGTGTGTGTGTGTGTGTGTGTGTGTGTATAAGTGTGTGTATCAATGTGTGTGTGTGTGTGTATCAGTGTGTGTATCAGTGTGCGTGTGTGCGTGTGTGTGTGTGTGTGTGTGTGTGTGTGTGTGTGTGTGTGTGTGTGTGTGCCATACACTCTTTCCTGGATGCCACAGTGTTTCTGATAGAAAGCTGACTCACTGAGAGAAAGAGGATGGAAGCTGGATAGTGTGAGTACTGCAAAGGGTCAGACCATTTCTCTCTCTCTCTCGATAGATAGATAGATAGATAGATGGATGGATGGATGGATGGATGGATGGATGGATGGATGGATGGATGGATGGATGGATGGATGGATGGATGGATAGATAGATAGATAGATAGATAGATAGATAGATAGATAGATAGATAGATATACAGACAGACAGACACACAGACAGAGAGAGATAATATAAAGATAGATAGATAGATAGATAGATAGATAGATAGATAGATAGACAGACAGACAGACAGACAGACAGACAGACAGACAGACAGACAGACAGACAGACGTAAGTTAGTACAAGCTCGTATCTAAAGCTGCTCAAAATGAGTGTGAAAAGTAGAATCAGATGTATCTCCTGTCTCACTCATAACAAGAACCTAACAGCCCATTGCATTTGTTTTCGCACATTCAAAAAGTTGTAATTGAAGCACATGTAGTATTTCTGAAACATACAATATTGTCATTAAAGGTGCAGTGTGTAATATGACATCATCAAGAAAGTTCTACAAAGTTCTAGAATGCAACGCTCCCTGGGTAACCCCAACCCTTTAGAATAATAACAGAAGCTACAGTGGCCTTCAAGGACAAGAACAATTCTAAATTTTAAACAATGCACCTGATGACATTCCAACTATGACACTTTCAAGATGGCGGCACTAGGCCTTGGTCCAAAATATGCAGAAATATGGACATATATGAGACCCTTTCTTTTTTTTTTAAGATATTTTTTCGGCATTTTTATGCTTTATTGATAGTGCAGAGAGACAGAGGTGAAATGGGGCAGAGAGTGGAGTGACATGCAGAGGACGACCGCGGGTGGGAATCGAACCCGGGTCTGCTGCTGGGTCCGGCCCGGGAGTGGGACGCCTTACCAACTGAGCTAAAGGCGCACCCATGAGACCCTTTCTCAGGGAAAAAATAATAATAATAAGAAACAATGTTCAGCTATTATGCACTATTATTGACAAAATCTGCTAGGAAATAAAACCCAAAATTCTACACACTGCAGCTTTAAGAGCATTTTCTATTCATAATGTAGAGATGAAGATGGAAGAAAAATCCAGACTGGTATTCCAGAACATTTGGAAGCTACTGTGGACTGAAACAATAGCGACTGCTCTAGCCTCTCTATCATATGAGTCTGTGTGTGTGTGTGTGTGTGTGTGTGTGTGTGTGTGTGTGTGCTAGCCTCTCGACCATATGAGTCCCAGGACAATGGTCAAATGAAGGTGTGTTGGCGTCGTGAGCAAACGGATCAACCCCCTTACATCAAACATCCCCTCATATACTACACACATAAAAAGTCATTAAGCCCTAGTGGGGGGAATCAATATCCGACACACACACACACACACACACACACACACACACACACACACACACACACACACACACACACACACACACACACAAACACACAAACACACACAGACATGACCTTCATGAAGCGCACACACACGCAAGGTGTATCCCGTTACAGAGACCGCCTCCTTGGTAGGACGCGGTCTATGAAGGCTGTAGCCTATGAAGGCCGATTCGAAGGCCGAACCAGGGCCGAACCAGCGCTGTTAAACGGGACGGTCTCCGCAGGTCTCCGTTTACGAGCATTTCCGGTTTGCGTAACAAGCCGTTACCTTGCGTGACAACACGCCGCTGCTTGTCAGCAGAGGAAAAAAGAAAAAGAAGTTGCCTCCCAGACGAAAAAAAAAAAAGTACAAGAAAAAAAGCAAGGAAGATAAAAGTTAAGAAGATGGAGCAACACGTTGCTGTTTTGTTATTTTGTATTTTATTTTATGCCATCTCTGAAAAAAACGCAATGAATCATGGGATATGTTGGGCTGCGAAGGATACATCTGATGCAGCCTGCAAAACCGTGAAACGAAGGCTGCATTTCTCGGCCGCATATGAGGAGCCTTGCAAATGGGACAAGCCTTTGCGCGCCGCTATGACGCAATCGGTCTTCAAATGTAGCCTTCGTAGACCGCAACCCCTGAATCGAGATACAGCCACAGATGATGATAAATAGACACCCGTCCGCTGTATTGGAGGGTCAGCTTACCAAAAGCCACATAGCAGTAAAATGACATCATGTTCCTATGGTTACTATAGGGCTCTGTGTGTGATGGTCGATCATGGATGTGTGTTTAAAGGCCGGCATATAACGTTACTTATAATGTCTGGTAATGACGGTCGGACGGACGGACAGACAGACAGACAGACAGACAGACAGACAGAAAGACAGACACACAGACACACACACTATAATGTCTGGTAATAAATTACTGTGGATAAGCTCAACATTGATTGAACATGCGGACAAGAAAGAGAGAGAGAGAGAGAGAGAGAGAGAGAGAGAGAGAGAGAGAGAGAGAGAGAGAGAGAGAGAGAGAGAGAGAGAGAGAGAGAGGAGAGAGAGAGAGAGAGAGAGAGAGGGAGAGAGAGAGTAAGAGAGAGAGAGAGATTTTTTTTTTGAGATTTTACAAAAATACTTTATTCAAATATTCATTATTTTACATGAACATTAAACAATTTAAAAGTCAATCAATGTTTATCTCTTCATTTTAAAAATAAATTATCTTTTAAAAACATGTGCAAACAACAACTCATCATCGACAACTGAACAAACAATGTCTTCAGAGCACCAGCGAGTCTTAAAAGTGTCTAAATCTCCAATGTTTTTATAAAAGCTATACTCTAGCCACAGTCTGGCTCTGATGTTGATTAGCCAGACTGTGCCTGCGTCCTGCCCTTCTTTGTTTTCAATTTGTTTTTTTCTGCTGATGTAAATTGCCATTTTGGCTTCACCAGATAAAAAATTCAAAAGTTGACATTTTTCCTTATTCTCTTTTTGGTATCTGGCACCCATGATAAAAACTCTGTCGGAAAAAATTACACCAAATGAATTAAAAACCTATGCTAAAAGAGTGAAGAACTGCGCTAGTCGCTTACACTCAGTAAAAACATGAAAAACAGTCTCACGGAGATCACAAAAAGGACACGTGCTAAAAACCGCTGGATTAAGAACAGAAATAAAAGAATTGGAGGCAATGGCACCATGTAAAATTCGCCACTGGAGGTCGGCAGTCCGTTTTTTAAGGGGAGGTTTATAAAACAATCTCCATTGAGGACCGGGCCCAGTGTGGCCCCCCAGCCTACTGGTCCACACAGTGGGGGGGCGGCTGCTCAGTCCGGCTCGGTTTATGCTCTTAGTGCAGTTGGCGTATATGGTTTTCTTGTCTGCTTTATTTACGGTCAGCCTGCTCATGTTGCTTGGAGTGAGCAGGGGCCCGGTCAGCTCTCCTACCACGGGGCTCAGGCGGACATCAGGGAAGGGGTCAGTGGGGTCTGGTGTGGCTCTTTTCAGGCAGTAATCTTTGAGGAGACTTCTTTCTTTGATGCTCAGCCTCTGCCTCCAGAGCTCCAAGAGTCTCTCCGCCACTCGCTGTGATTGAAGGCCCAGCCGAGTGCCCAGGGCCCCGGCATCATCCAGCTCTGGCCCCACTTCCTCCACCAGCTGCTGCAGGCAGACGGTCCCTGAGCGGCACAGTGCCCCCGTCAGGCCGGGGGTGGTGTTGTTGGTGATGTCCAGCCTGGCCCCGTGGATCAGCGGCTCCTTTAGTAACCAGTACAGAGAGTTAGCTTCATGGCACACTTTACGATTAAAAAGGGCCCATGACTGAAAAACACCCTGATAAAACGGAGGTAACCCACTTAAATTTAAAAATTTAGAATCAGTTAAAAACAGAGCAGTATCCAGCCCCAGGTTACTTACATGTCTGAGAATGCAGCTGGCCACATTCCTCCACACCAAGTCTGTCGAACCAGACAGGAACTTCTGTACAAACTGAATTCTAAAAGTGGCTGTTCTACTGGCCAAGTGGATGAGGCCCTGTCCCCCCTCCTCTCTGGATAAAAACAGCACTCCCTGTGGCACCCAGTGCAACCCGTCCCAGAAAAAATCCACTATTTTTTTTTTAAATTTGGGCTAGTAAGCCTGAGGGAGGGTCAACACATGAGAGGCGGTGCCACAGTTGGGAAGCTACTAGATTATTTAAAACCAGGACTCTACCTCTGTAGGACATCTGTGGCAGTAGCCATTTCCACTTAATTAGTTTACTTTCTACTGTTTCAGTGACATTCTCCCAGTTCTTCTGGACTAAAACATCCTTACCAAGGAATACACCAAGGTACTTAATTCCGTCTGTCTTCCAGGTCAAATTTTGGGGAAGAACTGGGAGACCGTCACACCATTCACCAACAGCGAGGGCTTCACTCTTTTTCCAGTTAACCCTCGCTGCCGATGTAGCTGCAACATCATCAATAATGTTAATTAAAATGTCCACATCTGCTTGGTTTTTAGTAAAAACAATTACGTCATCAGCGTAAGCAGATAAAACAATATTTTCATTAAAACCAGGTAAAACCAGACCTTGTAGGTTGGAGCGTATTTTGTTGAGGAGGGGTTCCAGGGAGAGCGCGTAGAGCATTCCGGACAAAGCACAGCCCTGCCGCACGCCTCTACACACTCTAAAAGGAGCACACAGACCACCGTTAAATTTCAGCACACTCTCAACATTACTGTACAACGCTTTGATCTTGGCTATGAAGCCAGCGCTGAAGCCAAACTTCTCCATAACTCTCCAGAGGAAGTTGTGTTCAACGCGGTCAAATGCCTTTTCCTGGTCTAGGGAAATCAAACCAGTGTTAATGCCAATAGACTTAGAGACCTCCAAGTCATCCCGAATTAGGTAGACGTTGTCTACCATGGACCTGCCGGGCACACAGTAGGTTTGGTCCCGATGGACGGACTGCTCCATCGCCTCCCTCAGCCTGTTGGCGAAGGCTTTGGACAGAAGCTTGTAATCCACACAAAGCAATGACACAGGCCGCCAGTTCTTGATATCCTGCAAATTACCTTTTTTGGGTAAGAGTGTTATAACTGCCCTCCGGCAGGACATCGGCATGGAGCCGCAGGCCAGGCTTTCATTAAAAACATCTAACAGGTCTGCAGCTAAAATATCCCAGTATGCTTTATAAAACTCAACTGTCAGACCGTCGATGCCCGGAGCCTTCCGCCCCTGCATGCCCTGTAAGGCAGCTTGTAGCTCCTCCCTGCTCAGAGGCCTCTCCAGCTGTGAGTTGGTCTCCGTAGAGACCTGAGGTAGCCCCCTTAGGAACCCCTCCAGCGTGTCCTTCTCCTCATACTCCGAGGAGTAGAGGGAGGAGTAAAACTCTACAGCTCTGGCCCTTATTTGCCCTGGCTCTGTCAGCTCCTGGCCTGTGTCTGAAAGCAATGTGTGGATTACCCGCCTCTGCCCATTCCTCCGCTCCAGGCCGAAGAAGAAGCTAGATGGAGCATCCATCTCAGTGATATTCTGTACTCGGGACCTGACTAGAGCGCCTTGTACTTCAGTGTCCAGCAGGTCAGCTAATAAAAGCTTTTTTTCTTTGAGGATTTCAATATATGCCCGTTCTCCAGATGACTCACTCATCTTTTCCAGCTCTACTATAACAGTCTCTAAGTCCTTCATAGATCTAGTGATGTCCTGTGAGACGTTGAGGGTGTGCTGCTGACATAGAAGTTGAATTTGAGTCTTACCATGGTCCCACCACTGCCTAAGACTACTAAAATCCCCCTTTCGCTGCCTAAAAACACCCCAAAAATAACCTAAAACATCCTTAAACTTTCTGTCTAATGTTAAACCAGAGTTAAAATGCCAATGTGCGCTTTTTGGCTTAAAATCTCTAATCAAAACATGACAAACAAGCAAGGAATGATCACTAAAACCAGATGGCATAATACTACACATTTTAAAAATATTAAAATGATGCTTAAAACCATAAAACCTATCTAGCCTAGCTGAGGAGATCCTACTCTCTCTAAGGTGGGACCAGGTGTACTGACGGTAGTCTGCATGCATCCTTCTCCACACGTCCAACAGGCCATGAGAATGGACCAGCTGCCTCAGCGCATGTTGAGAGGCTGGATGTGGCTCTGCATGATTACGATCTAACGCCTCATTTTCTGTACAATTAAAATCCCCACCCAAGAATAA
>CM049406.2:4755000-4770000 GCA_026929865.2 Hyperoplus lanceolatus
GTTGTCAGCACTGAGCTAGGTGCAGGATTTGCCATAACATATATTCTTGTCCATGGCTGCCGGATTACAAATGTACTTTTCTGGTGCTGGATGTATGTACAGTATAAGCTTAGGGCAGCCCACCTGCATAAACAAAACTCCTGCCTTCTCACCTTGTTTACATTTTCGCACAATGCAATTCGCTGCACCAAAACTGTTGTTGGGCACTGGGGTCATGTTGATATCTTCTGACAAGTAGAGGGAGTGTACAAGTGTTTGATCTATTGACTTCAAAGACACGAGTCAGAAAGGCAGTCACTTGTTCTAAAATGTCCATTGTGCGTATGTGTGTGTGTGTGTGTGGGGGGGGGGGGGGGCGGGTGAGCGCAAGTGCATGTGTGTGTAAGTGTGCTTTTGTGTGTGTATGAGGAGGGAAATACAAGGGGTACAGATTTGCAGCCCTAATAGCCTATGACACATGCAAACACACACCCACCAGCACACACACACACGTACACGTACACACAATCTTATTTTGTCATAGACATGCAGATAGCAGTCCCTACTATGCATTTTTTATAGAGCTTATTTTTACATAACTTTATGAAGTTTGCTACAGAGAAATGGGAAATTACCTAGGTCCATGGAAATTACAGTCAAAATATTTTTTCACTTTAATTTTAAGGTGGGGGTCAAAAAATCTCGTTATAATGGTACAAATTGTGTAGCGAACAGACCCAGTGTAACAAAAACATCTCACACAGCCAAAATGAAGTGGAAATGGATGAAATTCGGAACATCAAAACTTCATTGTAAAACACACCTCCTTACCAAATTGTATGGCTAGGGGACAATCACAGCCAAAATTATCAAAAAAATGCAACCCGATACACAAATCTCCACCATAAGGGTTAAAAGGCTAATTAAATGGTCTTGTTTAATAGTAATGATCAAAAACAAAATTAGAAGACCTCAAGTCTATGGTTAGAACTGCTTGCATTATTTATAGACGTAGAATAATTTCAAAGTGACTATGATCATCATATGATGATCAGTTTGTGTTGATTTTAGCGGACCCTTTGAACAAAAGCAGTAGTGCTTTTAGGATAACGTTCCTTGGAAATTGGAGTCAGACCCACCCAAATCATCAAGAAAGAACTAAGAATAGAGTTCTATTCACTGATATTTTCCTAGCTTAAAGATTAATCCCTGGGGGTTGTTGGCACCCCACATCAGTCTGTCCTTCATAGTGTCAGTCTGCATGTTAACAGATAACAGACCATAATGCCTCGATCAACCTAAAAGTCATGTAATATATATAGGGGAAGGTGGGGTGATTTGTGCAACTTTTTACTCAAAGTGATTTTAAAGTGAGGCCTTGAAAGTTATGTCTCCAACTCAAATATGTACATATATTTCAGGATGTTGTGCATCCCTGGCAATAAAAACTTTGGATCTGGAATAAACTGTTTAAGAAATATAGCTTTCGGAAAAAAAAGTTGTCTTGACGCACAAATCACCCCACTACGTGGGGTGATTTGTGCGTCATTGTGTCACAATGACAAAGTCACCATCATCATCTTTCTGGCCATCTGAACTCTCATCAGTGGTGTCGTTAAGTGGAATTAAGATGTCACTCTCTTCTGAGCTACTGTAGACAATCACTTTCTTTTGGTGACCAGCGTATACAGCCATGCCACTGGCACAACTCTCAGAAATGTACTTTGCACTAGTTGCTCCGTGCTTGTGGAACCAACTGCCACCTGACAAATGTGATTCCCCCTACATTTCTACCTTTAAATCAAGGCTCAAAACCCATATGTACACCCTGGTGTTTCCTCCCCATTAACTATCTTACCTCTGCACTACTATCTGTGTTTATGTGGATGTATGGGCTTTACGTCTTTTATTTTGGTTATTGTTATTGTACCTTCATTGTTTACCTACTGAATGCACTATGTACAGCACTTTGGACAGTGCAAACTGTCATAAATGTGCTTTTATAAATACATTTTACTTACTTACTTACTTATAACTCACCCAGGCCCTTGCGCACAAATCACCCCATCCCCAGAATTTTGGATAATAGGCATGATGCAGCAATTTAGGGTTGACATTGTGCTAACTATATAGACTCAAAGTGTAGCATACCAAAGCACTAAAACATGTGTCAAATGTTTTCAAACGTGTCTATAATTGTTCAGACACAATAATCAAAAAACCTTGATCATGGAAATTTTACTTTGAAAGGCAAAACACAGTTTTTTGAGCTTAAATGTGCTTATATCTTATTCCTTGTGTCTCCCTTCTTTACAGGATGAGTCAAATGGATGGCTCTTCTTAAATATGTGGTCACATTTCCAATTTCTTCCACGGTTTTCTAGAAACAAGGGGTTTTGCAACTTCCAAAATGCACAAATCACCCCACCTTCCCCTACTGTTATCTATAGCCTAGTTATCTTCTGATAAAGTAATCTTTACTTACCACATCTCCCTCAGTTTTTAAATGTCGGTAAAATGTTGATTTGGACACAACATCTTCACAGTGTGTGCAAAATATTCCCTCTCGATTTCTTTTTTTCCTTTGGTCAGACATTTTTGTGATTAATTGATTAGCTAGCGGAAAAAAATAAAAATATAACTATATTGGCTGGCTTTTCCCGATCCGGAAAGCTTGACCACACTCAATGACGCTGATCCAGGTGACTGTCACTGAAGGAAAGGCCCAAGGGCCCAAGTCCCCATGCCCTTATAGACTTTGTGGGGGCCGCTTGACTATTTCAAAATAAAAGCTCCAACACAACTCACTAATAATGAAGTAAAACATTTTAATAATTTATAACAAATTGTACAATTAATATCAGACAGGAACTGATAAAAAACTTTTACAAACCAATTGATTAAACTATAAATAAATAGGCACAATTATTCAGTATCATTTTTATTTTTAAGGGGCAATAAACAAGAATAAGGCTTTAAAATACAAAAGGCCTTATGAATTCCTAAATAAATAAGTATTTACATATATTTGAAAATAATACATTAAATTATTATTTTTAAATGTTTCTATTTCATTTTGAAATAGAAGCACACATCTTAAAAGATATGTGAAATAGAAGCATTTAGAAAATTAATGTAGGCTATTATTGCTGAACAACTGACTTCTACTTCCTGCACTGAGCAACCCTGATTTACTCTGTTCTTATTGGTCCATGGGTTTAGTGTATTTATTTGAATTTTTCTAAATGCATTTTAGAAACTGAAATGATACCTGAGAAAAAAAATCTAAAGCGAAAATGCGCGCCACTTTTGTGAGTTGTGATTGGTGCAGTTAGATGACCTCTCTTCTGATTGGCTATCTTCCGACATACTATCACTCTGCTAGGAAGCCGACTCGAGCCCGAGACATCAGTAGCAGCCACCAGCCCAAGCCGCCAGCTAGTAGAATTCCCTTTTTTTATTCCCTTTTTATATCAACTGAAAAAAAATGCGATCGGCTCCATCATCTCCGTCGTCCGGGACTGAAACCGTGCGAAGAAGGCACAGGACCGCTACCCCCATGGCTACCCCTAGTCGACGTCGTCGTGCAACTCGTAGCCCTGGATTGGGAGGGGTAACCAGGAGCGACATATGGAGGTAAGCCATCATTACAACTTATTATTTTTAGAATAAATATATTTTAAAAAATGGTTTATGCCTGTATGTTCACATGTGTGTTAGCAACGTTAGCTATTGGAACTGGGAAGTGAACAACTTTGACATGGAATTAGATAATGCTAGCTTAGCCGGAGGGGCATTTTTTTTCTTCTTCATATTGTGTGTGTGCGCGCGCTTGCGTGCGTGTCTGTGTCTGTGAGAGAATATTGGCGCTCTACATAACTTTAACAGTAAGCATTTATTGTTTGGGAATTTAATTTCAGCTGCTGTTAATTCACCATCCTCAATAGCTATAGTTTTCAGCCCATTTATTCTCATTCACGAAGGTTTACCGCCTTTCTTTCCCCACCGAAAATGTTGATGGTGAATGTGGTGTGTGTGTGTGTGTGTGTGTGTGTGTGTGTGTGTGTGACATACAGGGGGGGCTTTTTTCCACGGATATATTACTTAATGTGCTGTGTTTGTGTGTGTGAATATTAATATTGAATAAAAAATGTATATTGTGAATATTAATATTGGGTGCTGCATAACTTTAAAGACGATCAGAATTTGTTATTTGGGAATTTAATCTAATCTGCTGTTAAGTCAGGACAAACCCAATAGCAGAGCTTTCGGCCTTTTTTTTTCGATATGCCAAGTGTTTTCCGCCTCTTTCCAACAAAGATGGTGAATGTGGTATGTGGTGAATGTGCTGTGTGTCTGTATGTGTGTGTGTGTGTGTCTTTGTGTGACAAACAAGGTTTTCCCGCCCTTTTTTCCCCCACCAAGGATATTAGTCAATGTGTTGTCTTCGGTCTATTCATCATCTAGAAACAGTACACTATTCACTTCATTACAACACTATGAAATTAGATATATTAGACAGGATACAGTGAGGATGTTATATAATAAGTTAATACATTTAAATGGTTTAAAATTATTTTAAGTTGACTACCATACTCTATTTGTATTACCAGTAAGTATTTCAGCTCCATATGCACCTGTTGTTTTCTGTTTTTGTTTACTAAGACAAGTAATCTCTATTATTCTCCCACTTTTAGAGAACTTGGCCTACTGGGAAAGAAAATTGACGTGCTCCAAGAGCAAATTCAACAAATGGGGGAACTACTGAAAGTGAAGGAGTCCCCCCATTCGAAAATCCCTCTGGAGCTATCCGTAAGTTTGGCCATTATGAGTGTATGATCAATTGGAAAATGCAATTGTGTCTGAAATGTTGTATAAAGGTACTAGGGTTGCAACAAGTGATATGTAAAAAAAATTGCTTATTATTATTTTTGCACATGTGCAGACATTAACTCCCATGCCAGTGTTCCACGGTGTACTGATAGTAGAAAGTTAGTTGTTGAACAAAATGATTGCTCCAGTAACTATCCTGCAGAAGAAAGCAATTTGTGTCATTCATAAGGTTGGATATTTGGACAATACTCATTAATTATTTCTACAGTCAAAAACAATGAAATTCTCTGACATTGTAAAGTTTCAAACTGCTCAGGTAATGTACAAAGCAAAAAACAACAAACTCCCAAATAATATTCAAAAATTATTTAATGAAAGACAGCTAAGTTATAATTTGAGGGGGGAACTAAATGTTGACAGGTTCAGCATTCGAACAACCAGGAAAGGCTTTTGCATTTCAATTTGTGGGGTGAAGCTGTGGAACAGTTTGAATATGGAGATCAAGCAATGTCCAAGCATGAAACAGTTTAAAAGAAGATACAAATAGATGGTTTTCCAGAGTTACAGTAATGAAGGAGGGCTTTGATGTCTCTTTACTTGTTAACATGACTAGTTAACTGTGATCAGCAGTAAGGTATTGGTCTTAAGGGTGGTGTCGCGTGCTGTGGTGGCTCGGCCTTCTGCGATGCAGGCATGCAAACTAGTCACCTTTCTGCGAAATTCGCCGTTTTGGAAACTAAATTGGCCATTTATGTGATTCGTGGAGATCCGCTGAGAAAATATTTTGGAAGGTTGGGGGGGGGGGGGGGGGGTGTCTTATGGTCAGCACATGTGTGTGTGTGTGTGTGTGTGAGAGGGACCATAGTGACTAACTATGATTGACAGATGGTAACTCCTATCATATGAGCTTTGACGGTCATTTGGCCAATCAGATCCAGTATTTGTCATTGAGGGGCGGTGTCAGTCAGCCAGATCCTCTGCAGGGAAGTTTTCTTTTTTTGCTCTCCCGAGATAGCGGAGCGTCCAAGTCATGGTTCAAGTAGCCGCAGTATAATTATTTTATTGTGTTAATGTTCCCACTAAGTTTATGTGAATCGCTTTTATAAATAAATTCACGGAGTTTGCCAACCGTTGTTTTACGGCCGTTTGCATTGATGTACGCGCGCTCTGATTAATGGCCGCGATTTGCCACCTCAAGTTAATAATGCTAATGTTAATAGTGCTTTTGGCTATTGCTGTTTTCACGGTTTTTGAATGGTGCAAGGTGTTCTGACCGGCACACCTGAGGTGAATGTAGTGCTTATAGCAGATCAGCGCCGAAACAACACACTCACCTGTTTCCTCCACCATCGTCATATTTTGCTCCGTTATGTTCCAGCCTTCCAGCACGCGACTCAGGTGTGTGTGCGCGCATCTGTGAGCGTGAACACGATAGAGAGTGTATTTGTATGTGTTTGTTTGATGGTTGTGTAGCAAAGATAATGCAAATCCTGTTTGCCACAATATAAATAGTTTATTGTAAGGGAACAGTGGGATTGATTTGAGGCTCCATGTTAGGCTATTTTCTGTCTTATTTAATGCTGGTTTTTGCCAGCATTTTTAACCGTTTTTCTAAGCTGGTTTTTAACGTTTTTCTTGATAAATTCCTACACACTTTGAATGGGAAAAGTCAAGAAGGTTGGCTGACTAACTTGTTTTGCTCATTTTACTCATCTGATTTATACATCTGATAAAATAAAAGTTTTCTTTGTCCTTAATTCACTTCACCAGATTACACATAATTGCTTCTCTTACATGTTCAAATCACAAAAAAATCTTCTGGGGGGGATGCCCCCAGACCCCCCTACAGAGGTGTGTTTTTTCGGACATCTCACCTTTTTCATGGCTTATGAGTCTGCATGCCTGGCGATGGCTGACTCCACAGTTGCTGTGGTGCTGACAGTCGGAGTGGCTGACATTTTCAGTGTGTCAGTGGGTAGGAAACCTGGGTATGTGTAGGATATGTATAAGTGTATGGGTATACAGGAAATGTATTGGTACGTTTGTGTGCATCTATGTGTAGCCTACTGGTATGGTGTACAGATATGCAAGTGTTCGTGTGTACGTTTGTGTGTATCTATGTGTATTGGTATGGAGTACAGATATGCAAGTGTTTGTTTGTACGCTTGTGTGTATCTATGTGTATCGGTATGGTGTACAGATATGCAAGTGAAAATGAGAAATTAGTCTGAAGTAGGGCTGCAACTAACGATTATTTTGATAATCAATAAATCTGTCGATTATTTTCTCGATTAATTGATTATTAATTGATTAGTGTTTTGGTCCGTAAAATGTTGATCAATTTTCCAAAGCCCATGTTGACGTCCTCAAATGTATTGTTATGTCCAAAACACACAGATATTTCAGTTTACTGTCATAATAGGATTAAAGAAACTAGAAAATATTCACATTTGAGAAGCTGAAATCAGAGAATTTGGATATTTTTTATTAAAAAATTACTCAACGATTAATTGATTATCAAAATAGTTGCAGATTATTTTAATAATCGATTAATCGTTGCAGCTCTAGTCTGAAGGAAACAGGTAGTTTTGAGTTTCGATTTTGATTTCTGACCCGTTAATATTGTTTAAAGAAGTGGGGTGGGATTGAACAAGTTTTTACTTCTTCCCTCCCCTTTTCAAATATGTTGTGGCATTTTTATAGAGTGCTTGGCGGCCTTATCAGTGCAGGAGTCACTAGGGCTGACTCCTGTTGATGCATTATTATTATTGTATTGTTGGTGCATATTTGAAATAAATCATTCATTCATTCATTGCTCTTTGCAGGCCTTGGTTCGCCAGACCCACCGAGGGATGGGTGATCTGCAGTGGAGGATCGGGCCTAATGAAAAGTAAGGCAAATCCCTATTTTTTTTTTTTTTTTAGATTATTTATTTTATCTCATTGTATGTTACTGTTATTTCCTGCCAGCACGTTTAGATTATTAACTTTACTATTTCTTTGACTCAAATAATTTTAATTGTATGAGTGTTTTAGCTGTATTAATGGACTGATATGACTTGTAATCAATAATCAAATTCTTATTCCTCCAGATTCAGAACCCCATATAATGAATCTGTCACAAGCAGCCTAATGCAGGCACTTTGTGACTTGGGGCAGGGATGGAACCCACAGCTCATGCGAAGTAAGTATTAAGCCTAGTTTCAACTAAGTGGTTCGGTCAAACTGTATTTGTCCCTGCTTTTATGTCTTTTGTAAATCACATGCATGCTTAAACTTGTTGAGGAAATATCTCTCATGCTTTCACTTTCTCTCTGTGGTCTCTCACTCCCCCTATTATTATTTTTTAATAATTTTTTATTTTTTTGTTATTTCCAGAAGCCTGCAACAGGGCGTATGAAAATCTTAAAGCCCAATCCAGGATGGAGTCAGGGGGCAGTAAGGAGGTGATACTGCGGAGGAAGCTCATCACGAGCCGTCGAGATAGGGTGAGATATATTTTTATTAGCCTACCTTCCATAAAAAAATAAATAAACAAGCCTCAGTGCTAGGGCTGCATCTAACCATTACTTGAACAATCGATCAATCAGACCTCGCCCATACATTGTTACAAAGGCTGTAGTGAGACTGCCACCCGTGGCAGTTGATTTTATATACTATCTATGCTCACGACAAAGACGTGGCCGTTAGCAGTTTAAAACACGGCAAGGGCTAACGTGCTGCTACGTTTGGCTGCGCGCAGCTACTGATCCTGGGTCAGCCACAACGGTAGAGTGATCGGATCACGGATCATTCTGCACATGCGTTAAAAAAATTAACACGTTAATTTCAGAAATTAATCACCCTGCGTTACAGTTTTTTTCGATCGCTAAAACACAGTGGGCACAACTAGCTCAATGTGCAAAATTCTAACTACAGTCTGCACTACCAACAGTCACTGGAGCTGAACAGTTCACTTCACCTGCAAAATAGGCTCATTGCAGCAAACACTATGAACCAGCCTCATTGAGATAACACATACTGTCACTCAGAACATACTCAGAGTATAAACACAAGCATCAAACAACAATACACAAATGACAAACTTTTAACCTTTACAGTTTGAATAATTTGAGTTACTTCACACAAATTGCGTTATATTTTCTTTTAATGAATGAGTGAAATTCTTTCACACGAAATTGTTTATTTTATAACAAACCATTTTTTTAGATAAAGATATAATTGATAGATATAATTGTAATACAGAAATCAATTCCTGTAATGTTGTCATTTACTTTAAGGGTGCAACTCTTACATTTTTGTTTGCTTGAAAATTCATATTACAGATGCAACTTCAGATCTTTGCAGATTGCATTGCACCCTCAACCCTGCCTCTCAATGAGAGACCATGATTCACAACAGGGTCTATCAGTGTACTTACTGTACCCTTACTGTATATCTTCAGAAATTATAGCTCTGTCTTCTAGGTCTTCCTCCACACATCCAGTCTCACTGCTTCTCTTCTCCCTCCAACAACCCGTCTTCCTATTTTTGAGCGTTCCCTATACTGTATATACAGTATGTTCACTAACAAGTCTAAAACAAGACACCTTCTTAGTGTTTCAGTTGAAATTGCAATCACTAGTGTTTGAAATGCACTATGCTGATATCCATTCTGTTTTGAATGTGTGATTTACAGTTGTGACAGCATTGTCTTAGCATTTGAACAAAGTGCTAGAAATCCACAGTGTTGTGCAGGCTGTTGTTAAGCCATGAGATAAGTGTGTTAAGTTTTGAAAATTATGTTTAAGCAATGAAAAACAATCTAGAGTTTGGTCCACATGAACCGCTGCTGTGCATACTGTTGTTAGAGTTTTGCACTTGTCGTTCTAGTTGTGCCCACTGTGGTTTAGCAATCGAAAAAAACACGTTAATTTTGACAGCCCTACTTATAACACATCTTGACCGGAATATTTCTTATCCCAAATATGATTTTATTCCTGGACCTGTTTTGTTGGCAAAAAAAAAAAAAACAGTTCTACAGGCTCACAATCTTTTTTTTTTTTTTTTTCTTCTTTTTTAGCTCTTCAAGAAGAGGGTCAAGGTGGCCAAAGACATTCTTTGTCCAGAAGACTACCTCTTCCTGAAAGGCGCTGATCCGTGCTTGATGTCCGACGAGGAAAGCGATGAAGAAAAAACATTTTACAGATTTTCTTCTCCTGTGTGGCGTGCACCTCGCCTCAGCGACATCATCGTGTCCTGCCAGCAGGAGCTGGACAAGAACAGGAGGAAGGGAGTGGATCCACGCTCAACCCACCACCGGATTCCCTCAGGACAAGGGTCCACAAGATCAGCCCCTGCCTCCAGGAAGGGGGAATATTATGTTCAAGAGGAGGAGGAGGAGGAAGTTTAATCTTTATTTGTTATTGCCGGTGGTGGGTTGAACGTCGATCCACTCTCTTGGCTTTGCGTCCTGCGGACTACTTCGGAGATGTCGGCTGTTGCTGTGGCTCAAGTTGTGGAGGGCCAGTCCTCCTGCAGGGCGAGGGGGTGGCGGTGCGGCCGCGTCCCCTGCTGTCCGTCCGTTAGTGGGGGGCTGCGTCACAGGTGTGGTGCGGTGTGTGTGCCCCCTCGTCACCAACGATGGGCATGCATATTGTCCCGCCTCTTGGATGCATTCTCCATGGGCGGGCGGGCGTCAGGGGACGCGGCCGTCCCCCTTTTCTGGCAGGACGGCTGGCCCTCCACAACATGAGCAACAGCCGACATCTCTGCAGTAGTCGAGACGACGCCAGCTGTTTTCTAGCGTGTGTCCGCCGTGCGAGTGTCAAATTATTAAGACGCGATATAGTGCATGTCCGTGTGTTGAAAGTGAGGGCACCGGACTCTTTTCGGCTCCGTGAGAGTGGTTAGTGACACAGCATCAACTAATGCCAGTAAGTGCTACACACACCTGATTGCAATGAGTTGATGCAGGTTCACTAACCACTCGCACAGAGCTGAAAGATTCCGTGTCCTCACAGAAAGCGAATGAACGAGAGACGGCAGTTAGTATGGATCACGATAAGTTAATGTGTTTGTGTTGTTGATGTAAATAATGACTATTTCAGATAATGGTTATCTGATGATGGTGAAGCAAAGCAAACTTTGTTTTAGTACCACTCATTTAGGAGTAAACAGTGCAGTTCACTCCCGTGAAATAGTGTACACGTTGAATTAAATGTTATGTTTATTGTTTTATACGGAGCCCCTCTGGTGACATCTTGGGGGGGGAATCTGTGGCCACAATTTAATAAATTAAAAAAATATATAAAAATGAGACACAATTTAAAGAGTATTTTTATGTGTTTTTTTTCTGTGTGCTTCAAAATATGACTACATCTTGCCTCTGAAATACACATGTAGTCTAGCCTGATAAAGTGTGTTTACAATAAGAATTGTGTGTGGCATTAACAAAAGTCCAAATCAAAAATATATGAGTGCCAATTTTCAGAGACAATCCAATGGATGCAAGTATTCACAGTAAGTTTGGTCAGATTTTAATCATCTTTGAATAACTAATGATCATGAAGAAAATATCTTATTTTATTTCACAAGCGGGACATTGACTGCTGCACTTGTATTCCACGGAGTAATGATGGTAGAAAATGAGCACAGCATTGTTTTCTGGATAATATTGAATCACACTTTCTGTAGTATCTTGATATACTGACAGACGTGATATGTGACAATCAAAATACGGCATCAGTCATAGGGGAAATATCTAAAATCCATATTCTGATAGTATCAAAGTGGTCCCATATCAACTCAAGATATGCTCCTGATATGAAAATGGAAAATGCAGTGGTCGGAGAGTATCCAATACGGATTTTGTCATATATGGGTCATACTTTTACAGATTTGAATCATATCTTTGAGTTTCCTACATAAGACTATGAGTAATTTCCAAAACGTTTCCTGCTACGTATACCAAACATATTGCTTTCCGGATATGAGTTGACATATTTCTCGAGTATCTTTTGATATCCTGACAGCAGACACGTGATGTGTGTGAAAATCAGAATACGACACCAGTCATATAAGGGAAATATCTAAAATCCAGATTCTGATAGTGTCAAAGTGGTCCCATACCAGATCAAGATATGCTCCTGATATGAAAATGGCAAATGTCGTGGTCGGAGAGAATCCTATACGGATTTCGTCATATATGGGTCATACCTGGAAACAATGCTCCCTCTCGTGTGATATTGTCGAATGTTGATCAATGATTCATGGTCTTGTATAGCGCGATATCTCCGTTTATCACAGACTCAAAGCGCTTTACATAGTTTTTTTGTACACATTCACACAGTCACACACACATTCATACACCGATAGCAGCAGCTACCACGCACTTAGCACTAGGGTGCTAAGTTAACTAAGCTAACTATCGGGAGCAATTCGGGGTTCAGTGTCTTGCCCAGGGACACTTCGACATGTGGCGGGGAGACGGGGGATCGAACCTCCAACCCTGCACACCAGAGGCGAACGTCCTACCCACTTCGCCACTGACACCCCTTTCAGTCATGTGTTTTGTTGTTTGACAGGAAACATGAGACAGAGCAAAAGTATCAAAGATTAGGAATCCCATTTCATATCGTGTTACTGTCCTAAACCCCAAGGGAGTATTTATCTCTTCATATCTGTCTGTCTGTCTGTCTGTCTGTCTGTCTGTCTGTCCTTCTCTCTCTCTCTGTCCCTCTTTTTCTCTCTCTTTCTCCTTCTGAGACTGTCTTTCATCTATGTTCTGTATTGCTTGGTGTTTAACTGGTTAACTACACACAAAGGAAAAGTCTCACACTTTTCTACATATTGTCAAATGTTGTTCTTAAAAACAAATCTATACTGGAATTCAATGATACGGTAATCTGGACATCTTTATTAAATCTACTTTAGTTGCAAAACCTTTCTCTCTGTGCTCTTGTTCTCTTGTTCCTCTGTTCTCTTGTTCTCTTGTTCTCTCTGTTCTCTTGTTCTCTCTGTTCTCTCTGTTCTCTGGTTCTCTGGTTTCCACTTTATTCTGCTGAATATCCAGAAAAACAGCCCAAGAGTTGTGCAACATATTATGGAAACAGGACCCGTTTGGTTAAAGAGCTCTCCCAGTGTTTTGGGGGAATTTTGTGGATCAGGGTTTTATGAGCTCGGGCCATTGGCTGTCCTGCCAGACTCTGTAATGGAAAAACAGAGGGTGTGTGTGTGTGTGTGTGTGTGTGTGTGTGTGTGTGTGTGTGTGTGTGTGTGTGTGTGTGTGTGTGTGTGTGTGTGTGTGTGTGTGTGTAAGTGGGTGTGTGGCAGAGGGAAGGGGGGGGTATTTTTGTGTCTACATACATGTGTCAGTATTTGTGGGTGTGTGTGTTAATGCACATGTTACAACAGTGATATCCTTATGTGTGTGTGTGTGTGTGTGTGTGTGTGTGTGTGTGTGTGTGTGTGTGTGTGTGTGTGTGTGTGTGTAGCAGACGGTAGTTTGTGTATGTGGTAAGTGTTTGTCTATAGTACTTATGTGCATGCATGTGTTTTATATGTGTTTTAACACACACACACACACACACACACACACACACACCCCCAGAGAGAGAGTGAATATATCCATGACAAGTGACCATGTTTGTTTGTGTATCACTGGCACGGCTGTTTGAGTGACTGTGTACATGTGCCTTCCTCGCATCTGTTTGTGCATTCACAACACAACCCACATGCAATGGGGCGTAGGGGGGCATTTGGGAGTGTGTGTGTGTGTGTGTGTGTGTGTGTGTGTGTGTGTGTGTGTGTGTGTGTGTGTGTGCCTGTGTGTGTGTGTGTGTGTGTGTGTGTGTGTGTGTGTGTGTGTGTGTAGTGAAGTGTCAATGAGGGTGGGGGGAGTTTATTTTTGTGTGTTCATGTGTAAGTATGTGTGGGGGTGTGTGAATGCACATGTTGCAATAGTGGTAACCGTGTGTGTGTGTGTGTGTGTGTGTGTGTGTGTGTGTGTGACAGCCCTCCCAACATCTGCAGGTCCACTCCCACATTCAGGGAATTCCATGAGAAATGTCCTGAGCCCACGAGTCCGACTTCAATATTGTATGTATTCAACGGATGCACTGCACAGAGGAAATGAGTTTCTGTTGCAGTCTGTGTGTGTGTGTGTGTGTGTGTGTGTGTGTGTGTGTGTGTGTGTGTGTGTGTGTACGTGTGTACGTGTGTGTGTGTGTTGAACAACTATTTTTGTGAGGACCAATTTGAATTTTAGACCTTAAGAGTGAGGACATTTTGTCCGGTTCTCACTTTGGGACAGGCCTTTAAAGGGCTGTTTGAGGGTTAACACTTGGTTTTAAGGACAGGCCTTTAAAGGGCTGTTTGAGGGTTAACACTAGGTTTTAAGGACACGCCTTTAAAGGGCTGTTTGAGGGTTAACACTAGGTTTTAAGGTTCAGGTATGAATTAGGTTTATGTTAGGGTTAGTGTAAGGGTTGGGGTTAGGCATTTAGTTCTGATGGTTAGGGTTAGGGTAAGGGGCTAGGGAATGCATTATGGCAATGAATGCCCTCACAAGTATAACCCTACAAACGTGTGTGTGCCTGTGTGTGTGTGTGTGTGTGTGTGTGTGTGTGTGTGTGTGTGTGTGTGTGTGTGTGTGTGTGTGTGTGTGTGTGTGTGTCTGTGTATCTGTGTGTGAGTGTGAGTGTGTGTGTGTGTGTGTGTGTGTGTGTGTGTGTGTGTGTGTGTGTGTGTGTGTGTGTGTGTGTGTGTGTGTGTATGTCTGTGTGTGAGTGTGAGTTTGTGAATGTGAGTGCATGTGTCTGTCTCTCTGTGTGTGTGTGTGTGTGTGTGTGTGTGTGTGTGTGTGTGTGTGTGTGTGTGTGTGTGTGTGTGTGTGTGTGTGTGTGTGTGTGTGTGTGTGTGTGTGTGTGTGTGTGTGTGTGTGTGTGTGTGTGTGGGTGGGGGGATGGTTTTCATTTAGCTGTCTTTATGAGTCAGGATAAAGCCGGGTTAGAGCATAGCTGCATGCGAGGGAGAGAGAGGGAGTTGTCTTGTCTCGCCACCAATCATTGCAGGAGGAAGGGTGTGGACCGCATTTTGTTGACATGTTGATCGATTTTGTCGCCTTTTCTCATTGATTCGTGGCCATGGAGAAGCACATTGGGGTTTGGCTATTTGTTGTGGTGTTTTGGGCGGGTCTGGACTCTTCATT
>CM049406.2:4780000-4782500 GCA_026929865.2 Hyperoplus lanceolatus
CTTTGAGCGTACACAGATTGGATGGCCCTGAGAAGAGACACCCTCACCCCATACTCCCGCACACCCCCACAGTATCTCCCGGGAACCCGGTCATAACCTTCTCCAGATCTACAAAACACATGTAGACTGGATGAGCAAACTCCCAAGCTCCCTCTAGGATCCTTGGAGAGAAGAGCTGGTCCGTTGTTCTACGCCAGGACGGAATCCGCATTGTTCCTCTTCAATCTGAGGTTCGACTATCGCCGAACCCTCCTTTCCAGCACCTTGGATTAGACTTTGCCGGGAAGGCTGAGAAGTGTGATACCCCGGTAGTTGGAACACACTCTCTGGTCCCCCTTTTAAAAATAGGAACCACCACCCCGGTCTGCCACTCCTTCGGCACTGTACCCGACTTCCACGCAATGTTGAAGAGGCGTGTCATCCACGACAGCCCCTCCCACCCATTGCTTTCAGCATTTCTGGACGGATCTCATCAACCCCGGGGCTTTGCCACTGTGGAGTTGTTTGACTACCTCAGTGACTTCCACCAGGAAATTGACGATGATCCCCATCAGCCTCCAGCTCTGCCTCCAACATAGAGGGCGTGTTAGTCGGATTCAGGAGTTCCTCAAAGTGCTCTTTCCACCGACCGACTACCTCCTCAGTTGAGGTCAACAGCGTCCCATCCTTACTGTACACAGCTTGGATAGTTCCCCGCTTCCCCCTCCTAAAGTGTGGACGGTCTTCCAGAAACACTTTGGTGCCGACCAAAGTCCTTCTCCATGGTTTCTCCGAACTTCTCCCACACCCGCTGCTTTGCCTCTGACACGGCAGAAGCTGCAGCCCTTCGGGCCTGTCGGTACTGCAACTGCCTCAGGAGTCCCCCGAGATAACATATCCCGGAAGCACTCCTTCTTCAGTGGACGGCTTCCCTGACCACCGAGGTCCACCACGGCGTTCGAGGTTACCACCCCTTGAGGCACCTAAGACCTTGAGACACAGCTGCCTGCCGCGGCTTCAGCAATGGAAGTTTTGAACATCGACCACTCGGGTTCAATGCCCCCAACCTCCACAGGAATGCTAGAAAAGCTCTGCAGGAGGTGCAAATTAAGATCTCTTGAACAGGGGCCTCCGCTAGCGTTCCCAGTTCACCCGCACTACCCGTTTGGGCTTACCAGGTCTGTCCAGAGTCTTCCCCCACCCTTTGACCCAACTCACAACCAGATGGTGATCAGTTGACAGCTCCGCCCCTCTCTTCACCCGAGTGTCCGAACATGGGCCTCAGATCAGATGATACGATCACAAAATCGATCATCGACCTTCGGCCTAGGGCGCTCTGGTACCATGTACACTTATGAGCATCCTTATGTTCGAACATGGTGTTTGTTATAGAAAAACCATGACCAGCACAGAAGTCTAACAACAAACGACCACTGGGTTCAGATCAGGAGGCCGTTCCTCCCAATCACGCCTTTCCAGGTGTCTCCATCATTGCCCACGTGCGCGTTAAAGTCTCCCAGCAGACTATGGAGCCCCTACCGGAGCCCCATGCAGGACTCCGTTCAGGGTCTCCAAGAAGGCCGAATACTCGAACTGCTGTTTGGTGCATACGCACAAACAACAGTCAGAGTCTTCCCCCCACAACCCGGAGGCGTAGGGAGGCGACCCTCTTGTCCACCGGGGTAAACTCCAACGTAGTAGCGCCCAGCCGGGGGCTCGTGAGTATCCCCACACCGGCCCGGCGCCTCACACCTTGGGCAACTCCAGAGAAGAATAGAGTCCAACCCCTGTCCAGAAGTACGGTTCCAGAGCCAAGACTGTGCGTGGAGTAAAGCCCCACCAGATCTAATTGGTAGCGCTCCACCTCCCGAACCAGTTCCGGCTCCTTCCCCCACAGCGAGGTGACGTTCCACGTCCCCAAAGCCAGCCTCTGCCGCCCGGGTCTGGTCCGTCGTGGTCCCCGCCCTTCACTGCCACCCTGTAAGCAGCGCACCCGACCCCAGCAGTTCCTCCGATGAGTGGTGGGCCCATCCGTTGTAGAGGAGGAGTGTGTTGCCACGTAGCTTTTTCGGGCTGTGCCCGGCCGGGCCCCGTGGCAGACCCGGCCACCAGACGCTCGCAGGGGGGGCCCCTGTCTGGGCCTGGCTCCAACCGGGGGCCCCGGGCTTCCTCCGGGCAGGGTCACTCTTCTTCTTACTTGATCTTCCATGAGGTCTTTTGTTCATTTTTATTCATAAAATGGAAAAAATGCTGAATCCAAAATATGCTCTGTAAGAACTTTAGACTCTAATATGTTGTACAGATGAGATGAAATAAGATTTTAACTTCATCAGACACCGAGAGTTTAGTTTTTAAATCACATTGACACATAATAAATTAGATAGCCACATTTGCATATCTATTTCTGAAAAAATAAGCGCGCACACACAGACACACACACACACACACACACACACACACACACACACACACACACACACACACACACACACACACACACACACACACACACACACACACA
>CM049406.2:4787500-4790000 GCA_026929865.2 Hyperoplus lanceolatus
AGAGAGAGACAGAGAGAGAGAGAGAGAGAGAGAGAGAGAGAGGAGAGAGAGAGAGAGAGGGGGGATGACCTGCAGTAAAGGTCCACGGGTTGGATTTGAACCCGCGACCACTGCAACAAAGGCCTGAGCCAAAATGGTACACGCTCTATCCACTACGCCACCGGAGCAAACCAGATAAAAGTGTGTTAAATGAAAGTATCCATCCTACGTATAATTATCCTGAATTTAAGTGGAGGCATTTAATGTGTCTTCCTCATAATGTGCCAATGAGAAGGATACGGTTGTGAGAACATATTAAATGATTATGAACAGGATACATAAGAAGTTTATAAATGAAGTATTTCCCTTTGGAATAGTGTGTGGATTTCAATTAAAATACACTGGAAATTAAAAAGAAAACAGTAAAGATATATTTTTTTTATTTTTTGGCATTTTTATGCTTTATTGATAGTGTAGAGACAGAGTTGAAATGGGGCAGAGAGGGGAGTGACATGCAGAGAACGACCGCGGGCTGGAATCGAACCCGCTGCTGGCCGAGGCCCAAGGGGGCGGGGGGGGGGTTAGGCGCCCTACCAACTGAGCTAAGGGCGCCCCCAAAAAGAAAACAGTAAAGCTGGAGTAGTTAAAAGTGTATATTGTTAAAGGTGGAATCAGTGATTCTGGGAGAACACTTTTTGTCAAAACAGTTTTGGTCAAAATCACTGAATATTTCCTCACTATCCGCTAACAGTAAACATCCTGTAAAACTAGACACTGTTAATACACAGCCTAGGCTCTGTAAACAAGCATGTTGATAGATACGGTGGGACACCTTTGTTTACATACCAGTTTTCGGAAGTAGCGGATCATAAGATGAAATTCACTGATGTTGACTGCATGTCATCCCCCCTCTTTTTCTGTTTCCCCATTTCAACTCTGTATTATCCAATAAAGCTTGACAATGGTAAATGGACTCCACTTATATCGCACTTTTCCCTGGTTTTTCACAGACTCAAAGCGCTTTACATTGTTTTGTACACATTCACCCAATCACACACACATTCATACACCGATAGCAGCAGCAGCTACCACGCAGGGTGAAAGCAAACTATCACTATCGGGAGCAATTCGGGGTTCAATGGCTTGCCCAAGGACACTTGGACATGTGGCGGGTAGGCGGGGGATCAGAACCTCTGACCCTGCACTCCAGAGGCGACCTCCCTACCCACTTCACCACTGCCGCCCCAACAATGCTAACAGATAATCTAAAAAATCAAAAATAATTGCCCCTATAGCCTGATTAATACAGTATTATGAATTAAATCTGATTATATAACTGCTCAAGTAAACCTGCCTTAGACTGTTTTCCTTCCTCACAAGCAAGTATAATATATTCATTTAGACATAATCCTTCTCTCTGCGTCAGTCCGCTGAATAAATGCCTGTGTGAGTAAACCATGAGATCCATACTGGCTCTGCACACAGCGTATCCATGGTGATGTCTAGGTAATGAGTAAGAGGGACGGACAGACAGACAGACGGAGAGAGAGACAGACAGACAGACAGACAGACAGGCGGGCGGGCGGACGGACGGACACTCACTCACTCACTCACACACACACACACACACACACACACACACACACACACACACACACACACACACACACACACACACACACACACACCTCCCTCCCCACACACACACTCATCAGCTTACCTTGCACATTTGTACAACCAAACCCAGTCGCAGTAATACAGTGTTAAACCGACCCATGGACCCATGGACCTTTACTGCAGGTCATCCCCCAACCCCCTCTCTCTCTCTCTCTCTCTCTCTCTCTCTCTCTCTCTCTCTGTCTCGCTGTCTCCCCATTTCAACTCTGTACTGTCTAATAAAGCTTGAAAATGCCCAAAAAATAATCTTAAAAAAAAGAACAAATAGACCAGTCAATCCAATAATATGCAATGGGTGTCCCTGTTATTAAAACCTTTGCTGGACAAACGTCTGTGGAACAACATGTGATTTATACATCGGCCGACCATCACACTCTAAAATGTAATGTTCAAATTTAATAATGTTTTGTATTGTTTTGATTTTACACATGGCATTGTAATAAGCTTTTGTGTGTGTGTGTGTGTGTGTGTGTGTGTGTGAGTGTGTGTGTGTGTGTGTGTGTGTGTGTGATATCAATCTGTCGGCCCCCTGCACCATAACTTCAACGATAATAGAAATTGTCAGTGGTTAGTAAATTGGGACGGCGAAGCAATTTGGTGCCACGTGTCCCTTCCACCCCCCAAAAACACACACACACACACACACACACACACACACACACACACACACACACACACACACACACCACCTCTAAACAATCAGCGGGCGTAATAGGAAGTGATAATGGTATAATCTTTACGGTGCACCATGCCAAGCCCAGGACACTAGCGACACACACACACACACACACACACACACACACGAACGACCCCCCTACACTCATTTAATTAGCTGTTTTCCTCC
>CM049406.2:4800000-4802500 GCA_026929865.2 Hyperoplus lanceolatus
TGGTAAACTCCTGAGTGGTAGTGAACGGTAGCGGGGGCCAATTAGCTGCACTCATTAGCTTTCACGGAGCATTAGAAAAATAAAGGGCTTATGGCAGGATGGACGTTTGGGGCTGTGTGTGTGTGTTTGTGTGTGTGTGTGTGTGTGTGTGTGTGTGTGTGTGTGTGTGTGTGTGTGTGTGTGTGTGTGTGTGTGTGTGTGTGTGTGTGTGTGTGTGGTGTGTGTGTGTGTGTGTGTGTGTGTGTGTGTGTGTGTGTGTGTGTGTGTGTGTGTGTGTGTGTGTGTGTGTGTGTGTGTGTGTGTGTGTGTGTGTGTGTGTGTGTGTGTGTGTGGTGTGTGTTTGTGTGTGTGTGTGTGTGTGTGTGTGTGTGTGTGTGTGTGTGTGTGTGTGTGTGTGTGTGTGTGTGTGTGTGTGTGTGTGTGTGTGTGTGTGTGTATTACCATGTCCTTTCTAAAATAAGGGCTTGTGGCAGGATGGAGGTTCGGGGCTCTGAGTGTTTCTGCATTATTGATTGAGAATTAATGGCGGAAACAGCTTTTCATTAAAAGGGTGATGCATGGCTCCAGAAAGGATGGACGTTTGTGTGTGTGTGTGTGTGTGTGTGTGTGTGTGTGTGTGTGTGTGTGTGTGTGTGTGTGTGTGTGTTTTAGGCCTTAGTACCATAATGGCAATCTTGGCCATTTCAAAGTGGGCCATATAGACGGCTGTTAAATACTTACTGTTTGGAGCAGGCCGAGATTGTGAGGTCTGAAAGAGGTGGACAAGACAGGATGCAACATTGTTTTTTTACTAGAGAGAGAGAGTGTGTGTGTGTGTGTGTGTGTGTGTACGTGCGCATGTGTACATGAGGTATTGCGTTTATGTGTTTGAGAGAGTGTGTGTGCGTGTGTCTTCGTGGGCGCCTGTGTGTGTGTGCTTATGCCTGCGTGTGTGTGTGTGTGTTTGTGTGTGTGTGTGTGTGTGTGTGTGTGTCTGTCTGTTTGTATCTGTGTGCCCCTGCATGTGCGTCTGTATCTCTTTGTGTGTGTGTGTGTGTGTGTGTGCGTGTGTGCTTGCTTCTGTGTGTGTGTGTGTGTGTGTGTGTGTGTGTGCTTGCTTCTGTGTGTGTGTGTGTGTGTGTGTGTGTGTGTGTGTGTGTGTGTGTGTGTGTGCTTGTTTCTGTGTGTGTGTTTGTGTGTGTGTGTGTGTGTGTGTGTGTGTGTGTGTGCTTGCCTCTGTGTGTGTGTGTGCGTGTGTGTGCTTGCTTCTGTGTGTGTGTGTTTGTGCAGATGGCAGTTTGTACCAATATGCTAGATTTATTTACTATCAATATTACATTGCTTACTTGCTTATATAGTATGTTTAAACATCCTACAAGTCTCATCTTCCCTCTGATGATCATGAGTGAAAGGCCTGTCACAGTAAACGAGACCCTCAGGGAGAACAATGCTTTGTTAAAGCCCTACTTTCCTGGTGGGAATATGAAGGTGTATTGAACTCTGAGATCCTATGTAGTATACATGTGCAAACATTTTAGAAATCGGTTCATCCTAGCCTGAGAAAAGGCAGAAAGAGTGTTTCATGGTCTCACTGTCTAACCCTACATTTTACTAATGTGACATCACTTCAGTAAAAATGTAGGGTTAGGATTAACAGGACAGCTGGGCCAAGGGAAGACTGAGGGAAGAAAAACCTCATTCATTATATTATAATAGTGAATTTATAATGATAGAACGCCGGTTCCGTGTGGGTGAAGTATTCCTTTAAGACAGGAGCGACTTACAGCAGGCATGTTCCGGTCTGCTCCCGAACGGTACTAAATCTAAGTTTAATTTGCTTCACCGTGGTCATAAAACCATTAAGTTAATTTATGAGTCAATGGTTGGTTACATTGAAATTTGTCTTTTCTGCGTATCCCCCTCTCAAGTTCCCCCACTTCAGAGGGGGTCAGAGCGCAGGGTCAGCCATAGTGCAGAGCCCCTGGAGCAGTTTGGGGGTTAAGTGTCTTGCTCAAGGACACAATGGTAGAGATGGTGGGCACACATATTTTTTTTCTTCAAAAACCCAGCACCCAGTAGACTTCTGTCTTTGACTTCTCTATCAAAAGCAAAGCACAGCAGCACACTAACTCACTGCACGTGTTACTAGTTGGTAATGGTAATGGTAAATGGTAATGGTTATGGTAAATGGACTTGTATAGCGCTATATCTCCGTTTATCACAGACCCAAAGCGCTTTACATTGTTTTTGTACACATTCACCCAGTCACACACACATTCATACACCGATAGCAGCAGCTACCACGCAGGGTAACTATCGGGAGCAATTCGGGGTTCAGTGTCTTGCCCAGGGACACTTCGACATGTGGCGGGGAGACGGGGGATCGAACCTCCGACCCTGCACACCAGAGGCGAACTCCCTACCCACTTCACCACTGCTGCCCCAGTTGCCCCAGTTGCCCATTGGTTATATTTGCCTTTTTTTTGTAATTTTTTTGTAATTGTTTTGTAATTGTTTATCT
>CM049406.2:4807500-4815000 GCA_026929865.2 Hyperoplus lanceolatus
AGCACTGAGGTAATTCTGTACAAAGGAAAATATTATGGTTTAGGTTGGTCTGGAATGTGTTGATGTACTAGTATTTTTATGAATTACTTCTCAACCTTTACTGCCAACTCAAAAAGAATAAAGATTAATTAAATTTAAAAAAAAAATTATATGGGGACGCCCTTAGCTCAGTTGGTAGGGCATCCCCCCCCCCCCATGGGCCCCGGCCAGCAGCGGACCCGGGTTCGATTCCAGCCTGCGGTCGTTCTCTGCATGTCACTCCCCTCTCTGCCCCATTTCAACTCTGTCTCTACACTATCAATAAAGCATAAAAATGCCAAAAATATCTTAAAAAAAATATATATATATTATTATTATTTTATATATATGTTTAGTATGAAGACTGAAATGTGCCCATTGCAAAGAGCTTTTAAAAATGGTCATGTACTACAATGTGAAATCATCTTTCCTAGTTACTTATTTGAATACATACAATAACAAAATATATAATAGAATGAAGTATTCTCCTTTTTACGTACTTTTTCAAGGCTAAGTAGATGTTTGGTAGTGTAGAAAATGTTCATATTCCCTCATTTGTATCCCTATAAAAATCTAAAATCTAGATGTTGGATATATAGAGCCAGAGTTAAAATCTGTATTTCAATTTTACGACATATTAGTGTTCGAGGGTTTTACAGGACAGGTTTCGGATAGAGACTTAGTTCATTTTATATATTAATAAAATACTATGTACAGGTCTAAAAAAAATATATTGTTTGTATAGTGCTAAGAATGGACCCTCCTGGTGAAACTAAACTGGGCTAATCTATCTAAAGAGGACATTGATAGATATACTGGCTTAAAGGTGCAGTGTGTAATATGACTTCATCAAGAAAGTTCTAGAATGCATCGCTCCCTGGGTAACCCCACCCCTTTCGAATAATAACAGAAGCTACAGTGGCCTTCAAGGACAAGAACAATTCAAAATTTTAAACAATGCACCTGATGACATTCCAACTATGACACTTCCAAAATGGCGGTGACAAGGCCTTGGTCCAAAGTATGGAGAAATATGGACATATACGAGACCCTTTCTAAGGAAAAAAATAATCATTCTAAAAAAAAAATTCAGCTATTATGCACTAAATTAAACATACTTGTGGATATTATAATTATTTTCTACAAAATCTGCTAGGAAATAAAACCCACAATTCTACACACTGCAGGTTTAACTGACAGCTTACTAAATCATGTTGTATTGCCGAGGGATGCCATTATGTGTCTAAACATGAACTGTGCTGACACACAGCATGCTGCTGACACATGTGATTTATATGATAACATTACACAAGTTTTAAATACCTCTGCTAGGTCTTTCTGCAGTCTGTTAAGATCATCAAGTCCTGTCCTGAGTGCAGGGTGGTCTCAGAGTTCGTCATCTCCTCAGTGTACTGGGTGGAGGACCAGAGTGAGAAGGACAGACTCATCCACATGTTCAAGTCTGGAGTCAGTAAAAAGGCGTGTAAGTACTTTGACTTGATGAAGTCGGTTAACATCAAACCTGGGTGGAAGGAGTGTGTGTCTGAACACCATGCTGCAGCAAGGGAAACCTTTAAACTTTGGACTGATGCAGTGTGATGTGTTTGAGTGTAAAAAACAAGCTAATGCCAGATATAAATATGCTCTTCGTCATATTAAGACAACAGAGAACACTGTTACAGCGGACTTGCTTGCTAGGAATCTACAAAAGAACAACTATGTGGACTTTTGGAAAGCAATCAAAGTGATGAATAACCATACAACGCCTGTACCACATGACACTGAAGGTATCTGTGGTTCACATTGCAACATTATGGCGTGAGCATTAGATCAAGCTGTTCAACTGTGTCAAGAGTAATGTTGTTGCTGTGAATAGTGTTGATATGGACAGTAATGCTACAGTAAGCCCAGCAGAGGTGGCACATGCTAGTGAGATGCTTGATAACAACAAAACATGTGGTACAGATGGTATTGCTGCAGAGCATCTTAAGCATGCCAGCTATAGGCTCTCTCCACTGCTAGCCATGTGTTTCACTGGTATCATGGTGCATGGTGTTCTCCCTGACTCCATCTTGTCTGTTTTGCTGGTTCCTGTGCTTAAAGGGGCAGTGTGTAATATGACATCATCAAGAAAGTTCTAGAATGCAACGCTCCCAACCCCAACCCTTTAGAATAATAACAGAAGCTACAGTGGCCTTCAAGGACAAGAACAATTCTAAGTGCTAAACAATGCACCTGATGACATTCCAAAAACATGGATGTCTCCATAAGACTTACCTGCTCAATGTACAAAATGTAATATTGATATTTGTAATTCTCCGCTCAGGAGGATAATTCAGATTATTGGCAGAGGTGATTTTACACCAATGAGGACATATTTATGAATGAGGATATTGATTTTAGCTAATAAATTACTTAAAATGTTACACAGTGCGCCTTTAAGGAGAAGGCTGGCAAATTAAACAGCATGGACAATCATAGGCCAATTGCCCTTGCCAGTACCCTGTCTAAGATGCTGGAAAAAAATATTCTAAATAGGATGGAAATGTATGTATTAACTACTGACAATCAATTTGGATTCAAGAGAAAACATAGTGCTGATTTATGCATTTATGCTCTAGAGGAGATTGTCGCTAAATATCAACGCCAAAACACCTCTGTGTTTCTCTGTTGCATTGCTGCCTCGATAGAATCAACCATGCTAAACTATTTGGAAAACTGCTTATGAGAGATGTTCCTAAATATATTGTTAGAATTCTAATGTATTGGTATGCTCAGCAAACATTCCAGGTCAAATGGGATAATGCTGTTTCTGTTCCTTTTCATGTGGCGAATGGGGTCCGTCAGGGAGGAATCGTATCTCCTATTCTTTTTAATGTATATATTGATGACCTTTCAAGACAGCTGAATGAATGTACAACGGGATGTATTGTGGGAGATCAAGTTGTGAATCATCTCATGTATGCTGAAGACCTGGTTTTACTTTGTCCATATTCGTCTGGGCTACGAGAAGCTGTTGAGGCTATGCACACACTATGGAAGAGAATTTGACATCAGCTATAATGCCACAAAGAGTATCAAAAAGAAAATTGGCAGAGGACAGTCTTTGAAAACGTTGAGATGTCAAAATAAGGTATTTCCAGTTCGGAGGATGAGAAGCAGGAAATCGTTGTGAGATCTAGAGAGGACAAAAAATCCTCTTTTCCTGCTTTCCACCTCTCAGATGGTCTCTTGGGAATATCCAGGGAATTAAAATATCTAGGACATGTCTTCTCAGATGATCTCATGGATGACAGTGACATTCGTCGTCAATGGTGTAAAATATATGCACAGGCCAACATGATGATGAGGAAATGTTCCAGGTGTTCCACAGATGTTAAGTGTGCTCTGTCTTCTAATGTGTTTTATGTATTTTAATCTTGCCCCTGTAAAGCACTTTGAGTGGCCTTGTGTTTGAAGTGTGCTATATAAATAAACTTGCCTTGCCTTGCCCTGCCTTCTGTTTAGGGCTTATGTCACGCCGCTGTATACAGCTCATCTCTGGTCCTCTGACAGAGTGAGAAGTATGCAGAGGCTTGGAGTGGCATATAATGATGCCATGAGGTTGTTGCTCCGTGTTCCTGGGTGGCTCAGTGCTAGCCAGTTATCTGTGTCCTCTAATATACCTACATGTCAGGCACTGTTACCAAAGTTAACGTGTCGATTGGATGTATCAGAAAATAGCATCATGATAGCCTTAACCAACCCTATGATGGGCTATAGGTTCACATCCAGGCTTCCAAAGCATTGGCATGATAGCTTGCACCTATTCTAGTACAGTGTTTTATTGAGTAATGTATTTTAATGTGTTCTATGTGTGTGTGTATGTTGAATGTGAGTGGACCATCTGAGTCCTTAATAAAGATTATTAATGATTATGGAAAGTGTAGTTGATGTGAGTGCTTTAGAAGTTGAGATTTTTGGTTCAGAGTATTGAATAAAAACTAATGTTGAGATAACGTCCGTTAAAGATGGTTGCATAGGAGAAATATACAGACGCACTCAGACAAGGTTTAGTCAAATAAACACCTGAATGTACACGTTGGACCTTTGATTTATACTAGTATGAAAGAAGACATGTTACGGAAGCAAAATAGACAATCTCAAAATTGACCAGTGCCTTGAAAAAACATATATGTTCTTGCCTGCCTTGTCTCACCTTTAAAGGTGCAGTGTGTAATATGACATCATCAAGAAAGTTCTACAAAGTTCTAGAATGCAACACTCCCTGGGTAGCCCCACCCCTTTAGAATAATAACAGAAGCTACAGTGGCCTTCAAGGACAAGAACAATTCTAAATTTTAAACAATGCACCTGATGACATTCCAACCATGACGCTTACAACATGGCGGCACTAGGCCTTGGTCCAAAATATGCAGAGATATGGACATATATGTGACCCTTTTGTCAGCTATTATGCACTAAATTAAACATACTTATGGATATTATAATTACTTTCTACAGCATCTGCTAGGAAATGAAACCCAACATTCTACACACTGCAGGTTTAACATAAAACTAGAAAATCCCGCAGAGATTTTGAAAGTACGGGCCGCCCGTGTAAATCGGGGAAGAAAAGAAATCACGGCTGACCCCCGTGGTCCGAGAGGCTTTATCATAGAGCAACACGAGCTGTGCATGTCTGACAAAGAAGGAGTCAATCGGAGTCAGGGGGAAAGGTGCGTGGCCTGGCAAACATTGCATCGGTGAATGACGTTTTTCGCATTTGTGGCGCCCCCTACGGGTTAACCTCGACAAGCTTAGAGGGACACGCTACCACATGTCTTCTGCACGTATCCTGCAAGTTTCATGATGATAGGACCTACGGTCAATGAGTTATGGCCAACGTGTTATTAAGCCCCGCCCCTGCGTAAACGTTTTAGTCAATGGCGGCCATGTTTTTGAAGCTATCCTACTAATATTTTTCAGAGACGTGCGTCATAGTCCCACGGGGCTCTGTGAGACATGGTTGACTCTTATGGTCCAAGAGGCTTTTTTGTAGAGCACCCTAAAATACAACAGTGTGAGAAATTTCAAGTCAATCGGACTTACGGTGTGCGGAGCGCGGCCTCTCAAACTTTCTTCAGTCGGGGATTAATAACAGCGCCCCCTGGCGGAAATTTAAAAAACATTCCGAGAGGCTAAATTGTAGAGCACCATGAGCTGTACATGTGCAATCAATTTCAAGTCAATCGGAGTCGAGTGACTTGTGTGGCGCCCCCTATGGGTTAATCGCGATAAGCTTCGAGGGACATGCTACCACATGACTTCTGCACATACCCAGCAAGTTTGATGATGATAGGACCTATGGTTAAGGAGTTATGGCCAACGTGTTATTATGCCCCGTCCCTGTGTAAACATTTTGGTCAATGGCGGCCATGTTTTTCAAGTTGTCCTACTAATCTTTTACGGGTATGTTTATTGTAGTCCCCCGGGGCTTCACGAGAAATTTGGTGTTGATACAGTCAAATTTCAGAAAGTTGTGGATAACACGCTGTTTTTCAGTTTATGCTAATTAGCGGGAAATATTCCCAGAATAATTTTTATGGTCCCAGAGGCTTTTTTGTAGAGCACCTTAACATACACCTGTGTGAGAAATGTCAAGTCAATCGGAGTTACGGTGTGCGGGGCGTGGCCTCTCAAAGTTCTTTCAGTCGGGACATCATTACAGCGCCCCCTAGCGGAAATTCAAAAAACTGTATAAAAGCACACCCCGTGGGGTTGGGGCGCACGTTGCGTGAAACGGTGTGGGAGGAGAAGCAGCTAGAAAATGTGAGGCAGAATAAGAAGAAGAAGAAGAAGTCAGAAGAATAAGTATGGTGGAGAGTAATAAGTACGGGCCCTCATTCTTTCGGGCCCGTACTTAAAAACAACATGTAGCTCAACCAGTGTGATTTATTTGAGTGGGTGAAGACAGTGATAGTGCTTGAAAATATCCACTAAATCACTCAGAACACACAAATCATTCACACACACACACACACACACACACCCACAGACACACACACTCACAGACACACACTCACCTACACACACACTCACAGACACACACTCACGCACACCTACACACACACACACACACACACACACAGTCACAGACACACACTCACCTACACACACACTCACAGACACGCACACACACACACACACCTGCCAATCTCTCTGCAGTGCGGCCAATATTCAGTCTGAGAACTTTATCTGACAGTGCTGCAGCATAAATCTCTGACACACAGGGACATAAAGAGACAGATGTTGGCTATATAGTCTGTTCACTGAAACACACACACACACACAGAGACGGTTGCCAAGGAGCGAGAATCAGAATAATTTGTTCTCCCGTCACTGCCAGTAGCTCTGAACTTGGCAATGATGGCAGGGCAGTTTGTGTGTGTGTGTGTGTGTGTGTGTGTGTGTGTGTGTGTGTGTGTGTGTGTGTGTGTGTGTGTGTGTGTGTGTGTGTGTGTGTGTGTGTGTGTGTGTGTGTGTGTGTGTGTGTGTGTGTGTGTGTGTGTGTGTGTGTGTGTGTGTGTGATGGCAGGGCAGAACTACAGCAAAGAAATTGAGTTGAATTGTATTTTTAAATTCACTACATGATGTTATGTTAACGGCCTGATAGAATGAAATAAAAATAAAAACACAGGTTCAAGTTGCTAAGTGAGATATCTGAAGGAGGTGTTTGCTGTCATAATCACTGTTTGTCAAAATCAGTGATCTGTCTGTCTGTCTGTCTGTCTATCTGTCTGTCTATCTATCTATCTATCCATCCATCCATCTATCTATCTATCTATCTATCTATCTATCTATCTATCTATCTATCTATCTATCTATCCATCCATCCATCTATCTATCATCCATCCATCTATCCATCTATCTATCTATCCATCCATCCATCTATCCATCTATCTATCTAGAGTATAAGAAAAGGCTTTCTAGGTGTTTTTATTTCTATCTCGTGTGTTTCAAGAAGCGAGAAACATCAAAAAAACACAAAAAAAAATTCACTGTGCCAGGACACACACACACACACACACACACACACACACACACACAAAGCTCCTCGATTTTGACAACAGGAATCACTGACTCCACCTTTAATTGAAACATTTAACAATCCTCCAGAGGAATCCTGAGACATTCTCAGATGCTCCAACACATGGCTGAGAAGTTTGCCAAAGTTTGCCTGTTAACGTAGCTTGCTCAAATACTTTATATTCCTTTAGCTACGTGTGTGTGTGTGTGTGTGTGTGTGTGTGTGTGTGTGGTGTGTGTGTGTGTGTGTGTGTGTGTGTGTGTGTGTGTGTGTGTGTGTGTGTGGGCGTGGAACAGCTGTGATGTGACGAGGAGCCTGGGCCCAAGTGGCACAGCCTGCAGAATGTGTCTCTTCACCCACGCCCAACTCATGGCTGTGTGTGTGTGTGTGCGTGTGTGTGTGTGCGTGTGTGT
>CM049406.2:4822500-4825000 GCA_026929865.2 Hyperoplus lanceolatus
GTGATACCTGCCCCTCAACCCACACCACACACACACACACACACACACACACACACACACACACTCCCAGTGGTGCAGGCAGAGCGTGGTGGAGGTTAAGTGGAGCTCAGAGGGAGAGCCCAGCTGTGATGGGAGAACCGCAAATCCCATAAGCTACTAGTCTGAGGTTTTTTTTGTGTGTGTGTGTGTGTGTGTGTGTGTGTGTGTGTGTGTGTGTGTGTGTGTGTGTGTGTGTGTGTGTGTGTGTGGGGACAGGTGTGTCACCGCGTGGAAGCTTTCAGGGGAGAGTTGTATCACACCACGGGTAGCTCTATGTGTGTGGCACCGAGTAGATCTATGTGTGTGTGTGTGTGTGTGTGTGTGTGTGTGTGAGTGAGAGAGAGAGAGAGAGAGAGAGAGAGAGAGAGAGAGAGAGAGAGAGAGAGAGGGTTTGTGTCTGTGTGTTCTGTGTGTGTGTGTGTCAGTGAGTGAGAAAGAGAGAGAGAGGGTGTGTGTGTGTGTAGGTGTGTAGGTGTGTCTGATCAGTGTGTGTGTGTTTGAGAGAGTGAGTGAGTGAGTGAGTGAGAGAGAGAGAGGGTGTGTGTCTGTGTGTGTGTGTGTGTGTGTGTGTTTGTGTGTGTTCGTGTGTGTGTGTGTTCTGTGTGTGTGTGTGTGTGTGTGTGTGTGTGTGTGTGTGTGTGTGTGTGTGTGTGTGTGTGTGTAAAGCTGTGAAGGCACAGAGTGACATTTACACACCAAACTGCTTGAAATATCTCACATTTTACAGTGCTGAGATAATTCTAGCCTCGTCCTGCCAGACCATCGCACTTCATTTCATTTGTACAGAAGGTCTGGAATCGCTCAATTGACAAACGTTCCCTCACTTGAAGGCGGGGTGTCTGTTGAAGTTTAAAACTATTGGATCTGCCCAGTGCCACTCTGGATCTGCCAACCAATCGCATAACGTTTGGACGTGACGTTTGTCATGCGCCGGCTTCTGAGCCACTCCCTCTGTTCGCTGATTGGACCAGCAGAAATCTGTCCGTAGAAAACCTAAGAATATACCGCAGACCCATGCTGTGTCTGAAATCGCGCACGTCTGTACTTACACGTACTTTTTTGAGTGCACTTTGCGCAAAACCGGAGAGTGCGCCAAAATGCAGTGCACTGTAAGTTCCTCGGTCGTGCACTCAAAACGGTCCAAAACTTGAGTGTGGAGCGATGGACACTTTACACACTCAACGGCCGCCATCTTGCCTACGTAACGGAGAGGACGGGACATTAAAATCAAAATAGAAAAGCTTGAAGCAACCGTGGAGACAGACGCGCTCTACAAAAGTTAAATTACACATTTGTTTTAGTTTTTCCACGACTAATGTGTCTGTTTTGGCTATCTGTAACGCAAGCAGAAAAAAATACCACCGAAGAAGAACCGTCAAAATGCAAAGTAAGTTCCGGTAGGTGCGCGACGGCAGTGGGGACAGTGCACTGTAGAAATGAGAGCACTGCGTCTATAAGTAAGTGTACTGTAGGGATAATAAAGTGCACTCAATGTAAGTGCACTTACCTAAGTGTGCGATTTCAGACACAGCACCAGACTGACTACTGAAGGGAAATGAAAATTGAACGGTAGTAGGGAGGCGGGCGATGCCAGGCTATGCCCACCCCACTTCGTAGAATGTTTTGGGGGAAATCATCCGATCCATATTCTAGAATCGGGACATTTATAAATCAATTATAAGTCATATATATAAGTCATATATAGCTATATCTATATAGATAGTTCTCTGCATGTCTTCCCCTCTCTGCCCCATTTCACCTCTGTCTCTCCTTACAGTCTAATAAAGCCAAAATGCCAAAAAAAAATTGTAAAAAAATATATATAGATTGTTAAATTATTAATCAGTTGATATATTGTGGATAACTTGATAGACATTTATTTTTATTTTTTTAACCTTTATTTATACAGGTAAATCCCATTGAGATCGAAGACTCTTTTGCAAGGGAGACCTGTTTTCCTTTCCCACGTTACCATTCACACACACATTCATACACCGATAGCAGGCTGACTATCGACATTCACACGAGGCAAGGCGGGTGAAGTGTCTTGCCCAAGGACACAACAACTGTGACACAGTTGGCAGGGCGGGGATCGAACCTCCAACCCTTTGATCATCGGCCGACCCGCTCTACCAACTGAGCCACAGTCACATTCTAAGCTATGCTAGGCCCACTCCATCTCTTCCTTGTCTTTGAGCTGACTGCTTGTGTGTGTGTGTCTGGCTGCTTGGTGATTACATCAAGAGAAATGCTGCCCTAAGCAAAGTCAGTATTGATTACCATAACTTTTGTCTAATTAGGTAATGCCACTTAGATGGAGATGTCTATTGCTAGAGAGACATTAGTGAAGTAGGGGAACAGATGCAAACACTGCCATATAAATTCAGACAACTCTTTGTTTAGGTAATGTAATGCATACAAAAAGGTAAGTGATATGATGCGATACAATAAGCCCCTATCT
>CM049406.2:4830000-4832500 GCA_026929865.2 Hyperoplus lanceolatus
CACTCTCTCTCTCTCTCTCTCTCTCTCTCTCTCTCTCTCTCTCTCTCTCTCTGTTCAAACGATGCATTATCCAGATGAGTTTTTCTGTGGTTGTGTGTGTGTGTGCATGTGTATTTGCGTGTGGCTGTGTGTGTGTGTGTGTGGCTGTGTGTGTGTGTGTGTGTGTGTGTGTGTGTGTGTGTGTGTGTGTGTGTGTGTGTGTGTGTGTGTGTGTGTGTGTGTGTGTGTGTGTTTGTGTGTGTTATGCGTAGGATGATACTGTTTTTCTCGGCCAGACTGATATAGACCGAAGAATGATTTTCAGACCAAAGCTAAGAGGCATGGCTGTCTGGGCTTTGTAAACAGCTCAGCAGGGGAGACACACACACACACACACACACACACACACACACACACACACACACACACACACACACACACACACACACACACACTTTCCAAAGCCCGTAGGCAAAGGGGAGGATAATCTTCCAATTAGCTATTAAATGTGCTCATTAAAACAAACAAACAAACAAACAACCCCCACACACACACACACACACACACACACACACACACACACACACACACACACACACACACACACACACACACAGCAACAAGTTCAATTGTCCTGGAATGTATACAGGAAAAAGAAACAAACAAAACAAAGGTTGTATGTTTTCTCAAAGATTCTTTGAGGAAGCCGACATTAAAGCTCCCATATTGTGCAAATGTTTTTGAACATAATTATGGGTCTACGGTGTGCCTACAGACTGCCAAAGTATCAAAAAAAAGAAAGCTCTCTCCTCTTCTCACTCTCCCCTTTTCTGAAACCCTCCTGGGGAGAGGTGTTCTCCCCGTTTCTGACCTCATAAACTGGAAAGCCAGAAGCTTCCACTGTGCAGCCCACCCCCCTATTTCGTATTGGTCCACGGCCCTGAGATCCTCTCGGAAAATATTCCTTCACCCACATGTTGTTTGCTTGTTGCTAAGCGACAAGATGCCTGTAGTACGGCAAAGCATGATGAATGTTGCATAATCCACTCATTTATCTTAACCACAGCAGCCTCGTTTTTAATAACACACCGGATAGGAAGCTACTTGTGCTTTTTTTCAAACAGTGAAACTGAAATAAATGTTTGTATTGGTATTTTTGCCAGACTGGTGTATAGCTATTAGCTTTGGGACAAGCATTCAGCTCTTGCTCATGAAATCATATTTCTATTCCCCACAGCAGTCTGGAAATGCCTCGTTCTTAACAGGACACAGGATTGGAACGTATACTGAAGAAGTCTGACTTTGAAGATGATTTTTTCACTGATTTTAGTGGTATTGTTAGCAGCTAGCTCCTGAGCTAGCTTCGCATTAGCCACCAACTTTTGCAGCATTTTTATTGTGAACATGCCGTTTCCATTAGCTTGGAAACGGCATGTCAGTGCATCTGTATGAACATAGTCTTTCATGTAGACAAGAATAGGTCATGTCAAACTGTTCAAAGTGCGTTACTAGCTCTAGACCTGGTTCTTCTCATGGCTAGGCTAAACCTAACTGTGCTAACAGGCTATACGTCATCATTGTTTACAAACAGACAGAGGGCGAGGCGTATCTGGCTTCGCTTCCGGACAGGGGGCGGGGGGAGCTCAAAGATTGTATATTTACGAGGGGAGCTGCAGCTCTTTTGAAAAAAATAGGCCATTGTGAGATTAGCTGAATATCAGCATAGTACAATAAATTATCTGAAAGTTTTTTTCAGCAAACAATTAAAGAAAAACGTATTAGGGACCACTAAGACCATATAATATGGTGTATAATAGTACCGAAAAGTGTATAATATTATTATAAAATATGGGAGCTTTAAAGGTTGAGGCAGCGATTCTGGAGAATTTTTGTTGACAACATATTTTTTGGGCAGAATCAGTGAATATCTCCTCACAATCTGCTGTGTCCGTCCTGTGTGTGTGCTGAGAAGAGATCCAGTGTCAGTACACAGCCTAAGCTCAGTGAACAAGCACATTACTCGCTACCCCTTTTATTAGTTAAAGGTGCAGTGTGTAATATGACATCATCAAGAAAGTTCTCCAAAATTCTAGAATGCAACGCTCCCTGGGTAACCCCACCCCTTTCGTATAATAACAGAAGCTACAGTGGCCTTCAAGGACAAGAACAATTCTAAATTTTAAACAATGCACCTGATGACATTCCAACTATGACACTTTCAAGATGGCGGCAGTAGGCCTTGGTCCAAAATATGCAGAAATATGGACATATATGAGACCCTTTCTAAGGGAAAAAAAAATAATTCAAAAAAATTCTCAGCTAGTATGCACAAAATTAAATGTACTTATGGATATTATAATTACTTTCTACAAAATCCACTAAGAAATAAAACCCACAATTCTACACACTGCAGGTTTAAAGGTGCAGTGTGTAATATGACATCATCAAGAAAAGTTTTACAAAGTTCTAGAATGCAACACTCCCTGGGTAACCCCACCCCTTTAGTATAATAACAGAAGCT
>CM049406.2:4845000-4852500 GCA_026929865.2 Hyperoplus lanceolatus
TGTGTAGAATTTGGGGTTTTATTTCCTAGCAGATTTTATAGAAAGTAATCATAATATCCATAAGTACATTTAATTTAGAGCATAATAGCTGAAAAAAATGTTTTTGAATTATTTTTTTCCCCTTAGAAAAGGTCTCATATATTTCTGCATATTTTGGACCAAGGCCTAGTGCCGCCATCTTGAAAGTGTCATAGTTGGAATGTCATCAGGTGCATTGTTTACAATTTAGAATTGTTCTTGTCCTTGAAGGCCACTGTAGCTTCTGTTATTATTCTAAAGGAGTGGGGTTACCCAGGGAGTGTTGCATACTAGAACTTTGTAGAACTTTCTTGATGATGTCATATTACACACTGCACTTTTAAAACCTATTCACAAAGCTGATAAGACCAACTTTTACTGAGGAATGGGAGGGACTCCTAAGCTAAGACTAGAGGGCGGTGTTGACCCTGTTGCTATGGATGACATCATGTTCATACCTTCTATGCCCACAGTGATTGGCTGAGAGGAAATGAGACCTAAGAGTGAATTTATGATGGAAACACTATGGGAGGGAGGGGGACGCCTTACCAACTGAGCTAAAGGAGCCCCCGACCTAGGAGTCTTCTTGAGGACTCTTAGCTTTTCATAGATTTAGGAGCCAGTTTTAGCGCTAAAATGCTTTGTAAATTACACTTATCTTAAAAAGTTAGGAGCCCTAAAATTAGGAGTGAAACGCCCCTTATCTTTGAGAGTTACTCCCAACACGTTAGGACCCTTAACCTTAAAATGTTTTGTGAATACGGCCCCTGGTCAATGATTAAAATCCTTTGTGATTTTCTCTACTTATGACATCTATTGCAGCATGTCCGTCCTGGGAGAGGGATCCCTTACTCTGTCGACTCTCCCAGAGATTTCTTCAATTGTTTTATTCCCGGTTAAGGGTTTTTACTGGGAGTTTTTTCTCAGCCGAGCTAAGGGTGTAAGGGCAGGGTGTCATATTGTATCATATTGTATGAAATGTAAAGCCCACTGAGACAAATGTGTTTGTGATATTGGGCTGTACAAATAAAAAAATTAAAATAAACTGATGATGATTTGATATTTGTGTCCTGCATTTAGAAAATTAGAAAAGCATTTTGCAAACTGAAAAGGACATTGAAGGAAGCGCAGCCTTAATGACAACATACCAGTGACAGGCAATACAGCAATACACCAGTCTGCTTTCATTAAATTAAGCGGGCCAACTTTGGCTCAGTTGGTAGAGTGGGTCGGCTGATGATCAAAGGGTTGGAGGTTGGATTCCCGCCCTGCCACCTGTGTCATGGTTGTTGTGTCCATGGGCAAGACACTTCACCCACCTTGCCTCGTGTGAATGTCTCTAGTTAGCCTGCTATGTGTGTGTGAATGGTAACGTGGGAAAGGAAAACAGGTCTCCCTTGTAAAAGAGTCTCCGGTCTCAATGGGATTTACCTGTAGAAATAAAGGTTAAAAAGAAAAGAAAAAATGCAGTTGTTCTTGGGCAAACATTTTATAAAATGTCCCATGTTTTCCCCCAAATGTAATAGCCTACTGTTAATATGTCCTGCTTAACATTTAAAATATTATGTAGCATTGAAACATGACTGGAATATAGCCAGCCATGCTATCCGTATCGACTTTTGAACGTAATGTTATCGCATAGGAATAATGATAATACATATTTATTTTTTTAAGATATTTTTTTTGGCATTTTTATGCTTTATTGATAGTGTAGAGACAGAGTTGAAATGGGGCAGAGAGGGGAGTGACATGCAGAGAACGACCGCGGGCTGGAATCCAACCCGGGTCCGCTGCTGGCCGAGGCCCATGGGGGAGGGGGGGCGCCCTACCAACTGAGCTAAGGGCGATGATAATATTTTCTTGGTGGGGGAAAGACAGATAGAGGAATAGCTTAGCTCTACTCCAAATCAAACACAAATGCTTTATCTGTGTCATGATGATGTAACTCTTTTCACCAACACATTGCATTTGATTTTAATGGTCTGATTTACACCAGAAAGAAGGAAAAACTTATCTCACACAAACTGGCAGATTAATATTTTTAATTTAATTTTTTTTCTTTATTGTTATTTTAAGATATTAAGATAATTATTTTCTAATGTGTTCACACAGATAAGACTGAGAGACTCATCACTAGATCATATCAATAAGTAAGACGGATATGTTACTCTGTGACAGAAGTACAGAAATTAATTGCAGGCTTCATTGACACACACACACACACACACACGCACACACGCACACGCACACACAGACACACACACACACACACACACACTGAACAGACACACTGAACAGACACACACAGACACACACACACACACACACACACACACACACGCACACACACACACACACACACACGCACACACACACACACACACACACACACACACACACACACAGCTTCATTGAAATGATTCCCTTGTGTTTGGAGTAAGATTAGGCTATTCATATCTTAACGTGCATAGAAAAGACCGGGCGACATAATCCTCTATGTAAGATTAAAATCAGTGTGTGTGAGATTGTGTGTGTGCGTGTGTGTGTGTGTGTGTGTGGGTGTGCGTGTGTGTGTTTTAGCGTGCGTGTGCTTGAGTGTGTGTGCGTAACCGATTCATAGATTGTATACATTTCATGTTTAAATTGCCGACAAACCAACATTTTTCAATGTACTTACAAATACATTGTAATGAGCTTGGAGGACAAAGGACATTTAATACTTCATCAAACAGAATCTAGTAGCTCCAGAACACACCCATTAAAAGCTTTTTATCCATCATTTTGAAGTAACAAGAACTCACTGGACTTCACCCAGTTCTCACGGTCACTGGGTTCAAAACTTAAGTCCCTCCTACTAAGCTGAATCAACTCACCTGTGGAAAGGCAAAAGGATGGATGGATGGATGGATGGATGGATGGATGGATGGATGGATGGATGGATGGATGGATGGATGGATGGATGGATGGATGGATGGATGGATGGATAGATAGATAGATAGATAGATAGATAGATAGATAGATAGATAGATAGATAGATAGATAGATAGATAGATAGATAGATAGATTTAAATAAAAACGCAGTGTGAAAATAATGATATGTTACCTAATGGATAAAAGCAGAGGATGAAAGAGAGGGAGGAGAGGAGAGAGAGATAGGAGAGGAGAGAGGGAGAGGGAGGGAACAGGATTTTTAATCAAATTCATTGTTTTTTGTAATATAATCCAGAAAGTGAAACTTTCATAAATTCTAGATGAATTACACATCAAGTGGAATTAATCTGGAATAATCATACCTTTCAGACGGTTGACATGTCTGTATCATAGATCCTTTTTTTGGTAACCCTTTATAATAACTATCCGTTATAACTCGTTAATAGATCATTAGTAAACTCTTAATTAATGATATTAATGATTTGTTAAGTGTTTGTTAGCATTTTGTTAAGGATTTATAACAATGGTAGATAGTTAATAGCTTAATGATTGAATCAGTTCATCTGGGACGAGGCTGAAATAGGCTATAGACTATACACAGTGCATGGGCAACTGAGGGCAGCCCCATTTTCAAATATTTTTAAATAAACTCAATACACACTGTGCATGCCATGGACTTGAACGTGACGTGATCAGTTAATCTCGGATTACCTCCCAGATGAAACTGATTCAATTATTAAGCTATTAACTATCTACCATTGTTATAAATCCTTAACACACTGCTAACAAACACTTAACAAATCATTAATAATCATTAATTAAGAGTTTACTAATGATCTATTAACGAGTTACAACGGATAGTTATTATAAAGTGTTACCCTTTTTTTTTGACTGGTTTTATGAAATATTGAGATATTTTGAGACACTGGATTTTATTTCCCCATGAACTGTGAGCTGTAATCATCAAACAAATAAAAAAAATAAATAAAGAAAAAGCTTTTTTCACTTTGTGTAATGAATCTTTACAGTATGATATATGAACGTTTTTTAATCGACTTTGAAGTGAAAGTGCAGATGTCATGCGGTCTTCAGTCTATCCTCTGTAGCTGAAGTCACTTACACAGACACTGATAGATGCCTTGCACACTGTCGGCTTTCTAAATATAGCTTAAGATCAATGCAATCAGGAACAATCTCTCCATTACAAACAAATAGGGCCGTCTACTGCAGAAATGTATCGGATATTTCTGTGCTGGACAGTCGCTGTAAATATAGTCTTGTAACAGGAAACTGTGGCTAGGGACACGCGGGCAGACATGTTGGCTCTGCTGCTTGTATAACAACGCTCATGTCAATAAAGGTTATTGAATTGGGTAAAAAGACTAGAGTCGGCTTTTGATTGAGTGGAAGATGTATTGGAGATGATAGATGGAGACGTGTGTGTGTGTGTGTGTGTGTGTGTGTGTGTGTGTGTGTGTGTGTGTGTGTGTGTGTGTGTGTGTGTGTGTGTGTGTGTGTGTGTGTGTGTGTGTGTGTGTGTACAGGGCTCACATTGAAAGCAAAGGCTTAAAATAGACTACTGTTGAGATAATGGGCGTTAAATATGGTTGTATAGGAGAAATATACAGACGCACACAGACAAGGTTTAGTCAAATAATCACCTGAATGTACATGTTGGACCTTTGATTTATACTAGTACGAAATAAGACATGTTATGGAAGATAGATAGACATATAGATAGATAGATAGATAGATAGATAGATAGATAGATAGATAGATAGATAGATAGATAGATAGAGGAGATGAGATAGGGAGGAGAGAGAGAGAGAAGAAAGAGGGAACAGGGGGAGGGAGGGGAGAGGGGAGAGAGAGGGAGGGAGAGGGAGAGCGAGAGGGAGAGGGAGAGAGGGAGAGAGAGAGAGAGGGGGGAGAGGGAGAGGGAGAGAGGGAGAGAGAGAAGAAAGAGAGGGAACAGGGAGGGAGGGAGAGAGAGAGAGGGAGAGAGATAGGTAGGAGAGAGAGAGAGGGAGAGAGAGGGAGAGGAGAGAGGGAGAGAGGGAGGGAGGGAGAGAGAGAGAGAGGGAGAGAGAGAGAGGGAGAGAGAGGGAGAGGAGAGAGGGAGAGAGGGAGGGAGGGAGAGAGAGAGAGAGAGAGAGAGAGAGGGAGAGAGGAAAAGGGAGGAGAGGAGAGTGGGATAATGAAAACCGCATTGTGAGGGAGGGAGCTCTGATCTAATCAGAGGAAATGAGGCCTGAGAAAGCCCAGTGGTTTGGACTCCTTTACATTAACACATCTCCTGTTAAAACTGCTCTGTGTGTGTGTGTGTGTGTGTGTGTGTGTGTGTGTGTGTGTGTGTGTGTGTGTGTGTGTGTGTGTGTGTGTGTGTGTGTGTGTGTGTGTGTGTGGAGTCCATTTAACATTAAAAACACATTATTATCCTACAATAGCCTAAGCTGCTGTAAACAACAATGCAGTATACATAGCTAAATGTTTTGAGCTAAAATGTGACGTGACAGCCAGCGTCAAAACACCCCCCTCACTCTATCATGTTGGTGGATAGACAGATGTGTGTGTGTGTGTGTGTGTGTGTGTGTGTGTGTGTGTGTGTGTGTGTGTGTGTGTGTGTGTGTGTGTGTGTGTGTTAAACCTGCTCACACATCCATTAGACCCTGTGTTCCAAATCGCATGCTCTTCCTTTTTTTATATTATTATACAGTCTGATCTTAAAACGTATAAGGATGCAGTATGCTACAATTGGGACATTATTATTATTATGGGTCAGAATTGCCCAAATAGGATGCTGTTTTCAACACTAGTAGAAGACTTCTGGGTATTCCTAAACATCCTAACTCTGGCCACAAGAATGCGGGACTAGGGTTGCTGAAAATTCCCGAAATTGACCCTTTTCAATTCCCGGGAAAAAAGAGCCTCCTTCCGGGAGATCCCGGGAATTCCCGTTAAACCGGATGTGCCTTTTTAATACTTTATTTTGTACCCATACTCGGCCGTGTGGTTTATTGGGCACGTTATAGCCTCATATGCGCAGGGCAGACTGGATGCTAGCTCTAGAATGAACTAAGGGCATTAAAAGTTAAGTCATCTAAAGGCGTTTTCAGACGGGAGGAGACTTTCTGTCTACAGGTGCACTCGACATGGATCGGCGGAGAAAGGAGGCTCCGCGAGGAAACGCCGTGCGGTAACCATGGAAACAACTTCTGTGTCGCTGCTGTTAAATATCTACTCATATTATTAACATCTGTTTAGTTAATAAGTGGATTAGTTATTCAGTTTGGTTTGGTTTAAATGTCTACTGTGTGGATTAGGTCTAGGTTTCACTTTAGTGTTTGGTGGAAGCAACGGGGCGTTTCATCTCATTAGATTCATGTCGCTACAAGAGAAAGCAGCAAAAGAAACAGGCTGCTTTATGTTCATCATACAATTTTGACTTGAATACAGAAGAATGGTGAATATCACCATCTCATTGAGGAGAGAAAAGTAAAACACTGTTCAGCTGTGCCAAGCTGCAGGCGCGCGTGTGTGTGTGTGAGAGAGAGAGAGGAGCACCGACGTGACAGTTTATCTGTAGTGGACTCTCTCTCTCTCTCTCTCTCTCTCTCTCTCTCTCCCTCCACTCGCATGTCTGCATTGCTGTTGTTACAGACGTAATAACAGTTTAGTGCGGCCGCTTGTCGCCACGTCTGTAGAACGGTAGTGCGTCTCTCCACTCGCATGTCATTGAAAATGTATTAACAGACACGTCAAAAGCCTCCCTTCTGAAAAGGCCATGATGGCGAGAGTATATTTCATTAGTAAAGGCCACTATTAATGAATTAAACGAATAAAATAAATTTAAAAAACGGGAGGACGGGTCCCGTGGCCAATTTCCGGTACTCCCGGACTGACTCATTTCGCGGGAATCCCGAAATCCCGGGACCCGTCCAGCAACCCTATGCGGGACATCCTAAATCTTTCTTCTACCATATACTAAAAAGTAGAAAGTATGGGTATTGTGGTGTGCAAATTACTTCACAATAGTGTTTTAAAAGTACTTGGTTGTCTTGGGGTGTTGGGAATGGAGCAGGTGGAATTAGGGAATGTTCTTTAAATGTATTTTAGTGTGGTTACATTTCTGACCACTGTGACCAAGTATTTACAATTAACAGATGACATTTTATTGTTTATTAATTATAATTAAATGATTATATTTTTTTGTGATTCCTGTTTAATCAAAGCACTTTGAATTGAGTTCTATTCTTGATTGTGAATATGTATATCCACTTTCTATTCTTGATTGTGAATTGCATACACACTTTCCACACACACACACACACACACACACACACACACACACATTGGTGAATTGGTGCAGGCGTAGCCAGTACAGATTCTTCTTATATTCCATCTGATATAAAGCAGTATGCAGTGTGTATTCCGAGGGGAGCAGAGGAGTTACAGTCGGGCTGCTGCGGTGTGTGTGTGTGTGTGTGTGTGTGTGTGTGTGTGTGTGTGTGTGTGTGTGTGTGTGTGTGTGTGTGTGTTGTTCCATAATGT
>CM049406.2:4867500-4870000 GCA_026929865.2 Hyperoplus lanceolatus
CTTCCTGTTATTTGCTTGCTATTTGGACTGCAGATAGAAACTAGACTTCTGGCTAAATCTGACATATTCATAGAAATGATTATTGATATGCACTTTCCCTGTCAAATACTCATATATACAGAGAAATGAATTACAGAAAATCAAAACAGGAAAAAAAGTACCTGGACCTACTGAAAAAGACAACTTTTCACACACGCATTTCTATCTACATTGAAGTTGCTTTCAAACTCAATATTCTTGAAGTTATTTTTCTCAGTAGCTATTTTAACTTTGTCTATCTCTGAGGTGAATTGAAAAGGTCTCGCTCTGCCTCCGTTATATCATCCGATATTCGAGACCTTGCTCACCCAGGGATATGCTTCCATTTATACCGGTAGACTAGACCATTTACTTGGGGTTAAAGTATAAAGCCCATATCCGTGCCTCTGAAATATGTGTGGTGGTGAAACATTAGTGACCACAATGAATGATAAAAGGTTGGTGCGCTCCGGTGGCGTAGTGGATAGAGCGCGTACCATATTGGCTCCGGGCTTTGTTGCAGTGGTCGCGGGTTCAAATCCGACCCGTGGACATTTACTGCAGGTCATCCCCCCTCTCTCTCTCTGTCTCCCTTGTATAAAATAAAGCTTGACATAAAAAAATAATAAAAATCTTTAAAGGAAAAGGATGACAGAAGGTGATGGTTGTCTGGCCCTGGGTGAAACTGAAGATATAACCAGACATTGAGAAGAGCACAGCCGTGATAAAAGATCCAATCAGGTATAGAATAAAGCGATGTATAGAGGGCGCTCCGGTGGCGTAGTGGATAGAGCGTGTACCATATCGGCTCCTGCCTTTCGTTGCAGTGGTCGCGGGTTCAAATCTGACCCGTTGACCTTTACTGCAGATCACCCCCCCCCTCTCTCTCTCTCTCTCTCTCTCTCTCTCTCTGTCTCCCCATTTCAACTCTGTACTATCAAATAAAGCTTGAAAATGCCAAAGAATAATCTTTAAATAATGATAAAAGGTATAGAATAAAGTCAGAGACAGATGTATTTCTATAGCAGATTTAAACACATAATCAGTTGACCAAAGGGCTGTACAAGACACAATACAAAACAACATATAAGATCCATGAGGGAAACAAAGGGAGCAGTGTCAAAGTCTCAACTTGTGTTAAAGGCCAATGCAACAAAAAAGTGAGTCTTCAGCAACGTTTTTAAACTGGTCAACTTCACAGGTCAACACACATTACACAGAGCACAACACAACAATAGTATCACATTATAACATAGATTTAGCGTCAGGGTAATGTCGCCACCTGTTGGTTTGGATTGCAATTGGCAGCGTCTAAGTTTGGTTTTTTGAAGAGAAAAGTTTTCACCTATCTGTGCTTGTGGGGACAGGAAAATGCTTGCAAAAAAAAAAAATAGGGAGAAAAGTGTTTAAATCAATACCCATGTACTTTTGGACATGGCATTTGAGAAAAAATAACATCCTACGGGCTAAGGAAGTGTGCATGTAGCTGATACTTATGGCCTGCAGTTGTTTTGGGGCTTGACCTGTCTATCTGCCAATCATTCTTAGCCACTGTGAGCTATTGTTTGGCAGCTAGTTCCTTCTGCACTCAAACTAAAATGTTGGGGCTTCAATAATTGACAACACTCGACAGGCATTCAGCTAACCTAAACCTCCGGGCACCATACATAGCTCCATACACAAACCATGTCTTTTTTACCATAGAATGTATTAATCTTGTTTGGCTTAGTGTGTATATATGAGTATGTGTATTTATCTTATTGTATGTGTTTCTTGATTATTAGTATGCACTTATTTGATATGTACTTGCTCCTATGTATTTCATGTAAAAACACTTTCCAAACCATTGTTTTTAAAGGTGCTATATAAATAAAGATATCATAGGATTATAGGATATTTGGGATTGCATGTGTAACCATTAAAGGTGCAGTGAAGTCTACAGCTTTGGAAACATATGAAGAGACCACTCCAAATGTTCAGTGTCTCTCGTTTTACTATTCATAGGCATATGTTTGAGTAGAATGAACATTTTGGTTTTATAATATAAACTACTGACAACATTTCTACCAAATTCATAATACATTTTTTGTCATTAAAGAGCATTTTCAGTGATGTATAATTCTTTATTTCAGACCCAGGGGGATCCATATCAACACAAACAACATAAACAAATACACAAACACAGTAAGTAATGTAGAGATTTAAGATCTAAGAAAAATCCAGACTGGTCTCTTAATTTTTCCCGGAGCTGTATTTGCCAAAAGCACAATGTCAACTGGTCTCCACTAACATTCAAACACTTCAAAAGCAGGTGTACGGTTGAAAAAGGTCAGAGCTCAACATGATTGTCATATGATTTGCGGGGTAAAATCTTTCACTTAATTTAAAAGGTCAATTTAACTGTTTATGTTTAAAGGTGCAGTGTGTAATATGACATCATCAAGAAAGTTCTACAAAGTTCTAGAATGCAACGCTCCCTGGG
>CM049406.2:4880000-4885000 GCA_026929865.2 Hyperoplus lanceolatus
CCAGAACAAACAAAAAAATACATATATAAATGCTCTTGACAAAATGTTAACTTGAATGAGCTTTCTTTAGTTACATATGAAAAGGGGTCACTGATAGTACGGAGGCTGTCACAGAAAATGTTAACAAGTATACACACTACAGTACACACCTAAAATAGTAGTATTTTCTTGTCTTTTATAATTCTTAACGCTTTCTATGAAGTATCATCTTCTTTGTATGATGGTTTATTGTGTTGTCATGAGATTCGTATTCCGCTTATGTTGCTGTTTGTGCAGCCCTTCTTGTGTGAATTTGGGGCTACAATACATTTTGATTGATGGATTAATTACTACCGGTACCTTTTTATTAAACTAACAATTAAAGGTGCAGTGTGTAATATGACATCATCATGTAAGTTCAAGAAAGTTCTAGAACGCAACGCTCCCTGGGTAACCCCAACCCTTTAGAATAATAACAGAAGCTACAGTGGCCTTCAAGGACAAGAACAATTCTACATTTTAAACAATGCACCTGATGACATTCCAACTATGACACTTTCAAGATGGCGGTGACAAGGCCTTGGTCCAAAGTGTGGAGAAATATGGACATATATGAGACCCTTTCTGAGGAAAAAAATAATAATTCTAAAAAAAAAAATCAGCTATTATGCACTAAATTAAAACATACTTATGGATATTATAATCATTTTCTACAAAATCTGCTAGGAAATAAAACCCAACATTCTACACACTGCAGGTTTAAACAACATTTTGCAGTATGGCGTGGTTGTGTATACGAGTTTGTAGTAGGCGAAAAATGCCCGGATGAGTACTTATACTTCCAGGACGTTTTTGTGTATGGATCGACAGGTTACTTTTCCTATTCAACCGCCCCATTGCTTCTGTATACTTCGATGAACCTCGCATACACAATCCATCGTAAAGTAGTAGACAGTATGTAGTATGTTGAGTGTGTAGGAGGGAGGATGTTTGTAGGGCTTTTTGAACACATGTAAGCCCATGTCCTGTCTATATATAATGTCTAAACAGATGTAAGCCTATAGTCCTATTTCCACGGTAAACAAGTGTGTGTGTGAGTTAATGAAATACAGGTTTCTCTGCTTTAGACATTACACAGCAAAAGGAAATGACAGGTATCCGTACCTGTGTATTTTTCTGGGCCCCCGAAAGCGAAACACACACACACACACACACACACACACACACACACACACACACACACACACACACACACACACACACTTTATGGTGATTCCTCTAACAGACTGAGAGCTGGCAGCTACATTATCACCTCCCTGGAATAAGCTGTGACTGCTGACAGGCGCACGGCGGGTGTAACTGTCAAAAAACCTGGGAAACACCACACACACACACACACAGACTTAGAAACAGACACACACACAACCTTGGATACAACACTTACACACACACACACACACACACACACACACACACACACACACACACACACACACACACACACACACACACACACACACACACACACACACAATATCGTCCAAAAGCAATTAGATTTAGGACCCAATTCAGGGACCAAATGGTGGGGTTATTAAGTTGCCATGTTGCAATGTTTGGCAGTGATCAGTTGAGGTGTGTGTGTGTGTGTGTTCCTTGGTTGTGTATTTCTTTCAATAACAAGGACAATTTATTTTTTCCAGTCCGACTCAACAGATTTACTTCTTTCTCAATAAAAACACATGTGTCTATCAGATAGGTCACTGTTAACCTTATTTAACAGCAGCCTGAAGTGTCTTCTTAGGGTTCAAATCGGTTTTCTTATACATTATGCGCATTATTTCAGTAGGTACGTTTCCATTCACACTTGTTTATGCACACTAAGTTATATTTAATTACAAAATTCCTTATAGATGTAGTAGGTAGAGCGCAAATCATGTGTACTCAGTCCTTGTTGCAGTGGTCGCTGGTTCAAATCCGACCCGTGGACCTTTACTGCAGGTCATCCCCCCTCTCTCTCTCTCTCTCTCTCTCTCTCTCTCTCTCTCTCTCTCTCTGTCTGCACATTTCAACTCTTTTTCTCTCCATACTGTCAAACAAAGCTTGAAAATGCCCCAAAATAAAATAAATAAAATAAAATAAAAATACTTTATGGACACAGTACAAGTATATTGGATTTCACAAATAATCAACTAAAAATTCTACACTGTTACAAGTTGTCCCTGTTGAAAAACAAGCATGAAAAATCAACTCAAAATGTTTATGAATAATCAACTCAAAATTCTTCACTTTTAGAAGTTGTTGAAAAAAATGCTAATTCAAAGACTGAAATACTTGTGTCTTGACCGCAGTGTTTAGCATGAGGCAGCGAGCTACAGACAGACAGACGACTGGACGGCCACTGACTGGACAGGGGCAGACCTAGCCTCTGTAATTACTCTGCATACTTTACTCAACATGGGATTATTTTAACATCGGTCATGGAACAACGATCTTGAAAACAGCAATTTGACAGAGTTCTGACCTCGTGGGACAAAAAAATAATTTTTGGATTTGTTTTCGGGATGATTGAAAGGTTTTGAAGAAAGGGACACGACTAATAAAGTTGTGTTTTGTATCGAGTTATTTCTATGGGTATATGGACTTAAAGACCAACTTCACCGGTGGAAATATGAAGGTGTATTGACATTGAACTCTGAGATCCTATGTAGTATCAGAGGTGGGTCGTAACGCGATACATTTACTCTGTTACAAATACTTGAGTAACTTTTTGAATAAATTGTATTTTTAGGAGTAGTTTTATTGCAACATACTTTTACTTTTACTTGAGTAAATATTTGAAGAAAGAACGGTACTTTTACGCCGTTCCATTTGGCTACGTGACGGTCGTTATTTTATTGTTTTATATATTTTATTTATTACATGCGAGAGCTATTTCTCTCATGATTTCTCTCCCCGGGGACGTCTTCAGCCAACATCTCTATCACGTGACTATTTCAACCAATAAAAAGCACATTACAAAAGTTTGCCAATCAAATGCAGCCACTTGAGTCACATGACAGGTGTTGTCGTGTTGTCATAGGGCTCAACAATGTCCGCGGACTTTTTTAACAGCTCCGGTGTGAGTACCAGATGTGCTCGGCTGCCAGATCGGCTCGGGGTCCATGTTGTGTCCATGGCCGTGCCATGTAGGCTCCATGCAGATTTTACAGACTATCTGGGTGAGTCGAGAAAATGGAAGAAACCGCTGATTCCAAGGAGCAATAACCACACCCCTGGCCTCACATACAAACTCACAAGCTCTCAATTACACAAACTCACAAAATAACAATCACACACTCACACTCACATATTTATTTATTATTCTTTCGGACAATTCCACACAATACACAATTTTCTCTTGAAAATATTCATACATCATACTTTGTGTTGTCCGAAGGGCACGGAAGATGCAAAGGCTTATCAGGTACCGCCCCATTTTCATCGAATTCAGATACACAGTTACTGTTACAGAAAATAAAAATAAAACAAAAATGATTTTTTTTTATATAGCTATCTTTAAATATATACATACGTACATATATACAAGTATATATAGTGATATACACATATATACACATACATACACTATTTTTTTTTTTTTTTAAGAATCTGCAGTCCAATACACAATCAATTTTAATGTAATTGCTTCAGCTTTTAAGATCAGTTCAGCACAGTTCAGTTTCTCTGTGACAATGCCAAGTGTATAAAGTGTGAAGTGGCCTTGTATTTGGCCTGTTCCAATTCTTAACTGGTAGTCAAAACACTTCTGCAAAAGTATTCAAAAACAAGTCTGACAGCTGGCCTGTATTATTCTTTACAATATTGATATGTAAGTGACATTGACATTGTGCTCAGGTTATTAGTCTGTAATTTTCAAAAATTTTTGAAACATAATTTGCTTTGAAATTGTATTGGGAACTGCAACTCCCTGTGACAACTTCATCAAGTCCATTCCACAGCTTGATACCCTTTATAGACCAATCCCAAAGGATTTAAGTGTGGTCCGTATATTTTTCTCGTGAATTTATCTTTCTTCTTAAATCATGCAAAGCTTCCTGTCTCATTACTTGTAAACTGTTTGGAAGGCTTTTTTTGAAGCCTTGTAAATAATTTGTACTGTGTGGTAATTTACCACATCACGTAGCTCGAGAATTCTGCCTTCAATAAAAAAGTTATTAGTGTGGCCCTCACATTGCTTGGTAAATAATTCGTATTCTTTCTTTTGTAGTCTCCAGGTGGCAATGTACCTTTGTAAGTGTTTCCACCATATTTCAGCACAGTAATCTGGATGAGTGGAGAAACTGGAAGAAACCGGTATAATACAAGTAAGGCCTTTGATTGACCACACCCTTGGCTTTCCAAAGTACAAACTCACAAGCTCTCTATTTTGCCCAACTGAGAAACTAACTTATGGTTTCACACTCACACTCACGTCAATTATTACCCCTAGGACTCCCACACACTCGCAATTAGGCCTACAGTGACACTGTTCTTCTTTGACACATGTCCTGTTCTCCCTGTAGCTTACTCACTGGCCCCCAGTCTAGCTGTGTGAGAGTCTGAGAGCGGTCTCTTTGTTCAGCCTCTCTGTAGTTTCATACGTTAAGTGAGTGTGCCAGCAGGTTTTGATGTGTAACGAAGTTTAATTTTGTGTGTTTTATATTTTTGGGGCTAAACACAACCTAGATAATTTTCTCAGGGCCTGTGACATATTGTAGGAATTAGTTTAAAAATGTGTATGTGCAAAACAATGTTATAAGTATATTGGTTTTAATTAATACAATTTTGGATAAACCTAATTTATTATAATTGCATTTGAAGGGTGATGTAGGCTATTTAATTTGGCAAATAATTAATGTAGGCTATTATTGTTTTTGTTAAAGGGTTATTCATTTTATTTTTAAAAACCTTATTTATTGTTTCATTTTAAAGGATGTTATTTAAAATATCTTTATTTGAACATTGCTGTTTTATATTTTGTT
>CM049406.2:4890000-4895000 GCA_026929865.2 Hyperoplus lanceolatus
TATTTTACATTGGACTGAGGTATTTGACATTTAATTTTGCCTTCATGCGCACACGCACACACACACACACACACACACACACACGCAGACAGACAGACAGACAGAGAGACAGACAGAGACATACAGACACAGACAGACACACACACACACACACACTTTTTTTATTGACTTCCAAAACAGCGCAGTGTTGTAGTATGAGTTTAGCAGAAGAATTAAAATAGATCGCTAAATCATGAGAGTTAACTTTCCACGCTGACAGATCGCATGTGAAAAGAAATGTGGAATTGTTTCTTTTGAAAATACACTAGGTCGTAAACAAACGGCAAGAGTACAGATAATATGGTTAAGTATATATACTACGTTTGTACTTACTATAAGACCAACAAGAAAGGCAAGAAATATTTATGTATATTTATATCAAGCATTATTATTTTATAATTACAAACACATCTACCTCACTGTACCAATTTCAAGTGATTCTGGAGAACCCAAGTTGTCAAAATCAGTGAATATCTCGTGGCGATCTGCTACCTGTTCGTACTGTGTGTGTGTGTGGGGGGTGAAAAGAATATCCGGTGTTGAAAATATACAGCCTAGGCTCTGTAAAGTCATTAACTATAATGGGTCAGTCCGAGTTCCTTTTGTTCATATACAAGTGAACAGTGCTTTAAGTTTAAGTTTAAAAGCAGCAGGACAATTAACATGTGGATCATAGATAGTAAATAATATGGATGTAGCATCCGGGCTGACCTCAGTTATTCACACGGCATCCAATAATCCTGGTTTGTGAACGTCGCCATTTGTGAGATTTTTAGAGAGCGGTCACTCAATACATTTTAACCTCCAAAAGAATAAAAACTAGCGTGGTCCAAAGAAATTCCCCCCCCCCCCCTCAGTGTTGTCATGGAGATATGACCTAAACATACAGACTACAATGGTTTTGTGGACCAGGCTGTAAATAGGTTTAATAAGACTTTGAAAACTGCCTATCTAACAAGTGAGTCAAAGAAAAACTGCTCGGTCTTGGTACCACCCCCCCCCCCCCCTCAGTGGCCCTTCTGTTACTACAGTTGTAGGTCACTTCCTTATTGGATGCTGGTAAAAACCGCTGAGGTTGGGGCTTGATGTGGATGTGAAACGTAAAGCGTCATTTATAAAAAAAATTACATATGCAGCAAGACCGAAAAAATAAATGAAAAACTCAATTGCCTTGCACCTTGTTTTGCATATCATTTGTTTACATATACATGAACCTGTTTACAGAGCCTAGGCTGTGTTTTAACACCACATTTAGTACACACAGGTTGCGTTCCGAATCGCATACTTTCTACTATATAGTATGTAGAAAAAAAGATTTAGGATGTCCCGATTCTTGTGGCCAGATTTAGGATGGTTAGAAGTACCTGGATGTCCTACTTCATGCGGCCAAGATTGTTAGTGTTGAAAACTGCATCCTATTTGGGTGATTCTGACCCACAATCCAGTGCGCACGTGAAGTGACGTCACATCGACGAAGCCTCCATATGAAAACAAGTGGGATGCGACGGATATAAAAGCAAGAGGCAAGATCAAGGCGCAATGTTATGATGAAATAAGAGAGTAAAAGTATGTCCCAATAGTATGCCTACTGCATCCTAACTAGATTATTTTTATCGTCGGATGTGGTAGAAAAAAGAAAGTAAGTATGCGATTCGGAACTCAACCTCAGTATACGGACAGGTATAGCGGATCGTGAGGAGATATTCACTGGTTTTGCCAAGATGTGATTTTTTTGCATTGCACCTTGTTTTGCATATCATTTGTTTACATATACATGAACCTGTTTACAGAGCCTAGGCTGTGTTTCAACACCACACTCTTTTGTCAACAAGCGTTCTCCAGAATCACTGACTGCACCTTTTAAATTAAATTCAATACTTGTAAAGCTGTATTTTGAGAACAGTAAATGCTTTTAAAGATCCCGCGGGTATAAAGCTCCAGAAAATAATGAAGAGCCCAATCCAAATCTTCAGTGTCTCTCGTTTTTACTATTTATAGGCATATGTTTGAGTAGAATGAACATTTTGGTTTTATAATATAAACTACTGACAACATTTCTACCAAATTCCAATACATGTTTTGTCATTAAGAGAATTTCCAACAAGTAATGTAGAGATGAAGATTTAAGAAAAAAATCCAGGCTGGTCTCTTAATTTTTTTCCGGAGCTGTAGCTTGAATCCAGGACGTCCTCAAAAGCAAAGCAGCAAAAACAGCAGCACTTGTAGATTAATTATGAGCGCATCCTGTGTGTGTGTGTGTGTGTGTGTGTGTGTGTGTGTGTGTGTGTGTGTGTGTGTGTGTGTGTGTGTGTGTGTGTGTGTGTGTGTGTGTGTGTGTGTGTGTGTGTGTGTGTGTGTGTGTGTGTGTGTGTGTGTGTGTTTCTGTGGGGATTGTGAGAGCAGGACATATGGCCAAAGGTAGATGTATCAACGCACTGCTGAAGTGATTAACCGAGGGGGCTGACAGAGAATAAATTAAAGGCTTGTGTTTGTTTTGGGACTTTTAAAAAGTTCATGGCAAGGAAGCGCTGGAAGCAGGAAACTGTTTTTCCAGGCGACAGGCAGCAGCCGATGGAGGTGAAAATGAGAATGTCAGTACTTGATAAAATGTGCGCTTTGGTGTGTGTGTGTGTGTGTGTGTGTGTGTGTGTGTGTGTGTGTGTGTGTGTGTGTGTGTGTGTGTGTGTGTGTGTGTGTGTGTGTGTGTGTGTGTGTGTGTGAAGCACTATTTACTCTTTCTCAGACTTCCACCAGACAACTATTAACGAGCTGAGCTGATTTCAAAGGCTCTCTAGGGTTGAAGAGAGACGGCATGTCTGGGCATTTGTGAATTTTTTTTAAAAAAAAATTATACTTTTTCTCTCTCTCTCTTGCTCTCCTCTCTTTCTTGCTCCCTCCCCCTTCCTCTCTCTCCCTCACTCACTCCCCCTCCCCCCATCCCTCTCTATCTCTCTCCCCCTCCCTCTCTCTTTCTTGCTCCCTCCCCCCTCCCTCTATCTCCCTCCTTCTTGCTCCATCTCTCTCTCCCCCTCTCTCAATCTCCCCCTCTCCTCCCTTTCTCTCCCTCTCACCCCTCTCTCTCTCTCTCCCTCTCCCTCTATCTCCCCTCTCTCTCTCCCTCACTCACTCACCCTCCCCCCTCCCTCTCCCGTCCCTCTCTATCTCTCTCCCCCTCCCTCTCTCTTTCTTGCTCCATCCCCCTCCCTCTCTCTCCCCCTCCCTCTCTCTCCCTCTCCCTCCCCCTCTGCCTCTCACCCCTCTCTCACCCTCTCCCTCTATCTCCCCTCTCTCCCTCCCTCACTCACTCACTCACTCACTCCCCGTCCCTCTCTATCTCTCTCCCCCCCTCCCTCTCTCTTTCTTGCTCCATCCCCCTCCCTCTCTCTCCCCCTCCCTCTCTCTCCCTCTCTCTCCCCCTCTCCCTCTCACCCCTCTCTCCCCCTCTCCCTCTATCTCCCCTCTCTCCCTCCCTCACTCACTCACTCACTCACTCACTCCCCCTCCCTCTCTATCTCTCTCTCTCCCTCACCTCCCCCCTTCCTCTCTTCCCTCTCTCTCTCTCCCCCTCCCTCTCTCTTTCTTGCTCCCTCCCCCCTTCCTCTCTCTCTCTCTCTCTCTCTCTCTCTCCCTTTGAGAAAGCTGACTGAAGTTTTTCGACGGTGGCAGTAAATTCACTTTGCAGCCCTGCTGGGAGGCAAGGGAGCAAGGAACCTTCTCTGCACTTCAAGGACCCCTGAGCCGTCTAGCCGGATCGCCTGTCAGAAATACTGAGGCTGACAATAAATTTGCCTTTTTGCGCACACACAGCTGTGTGACTGTGAAACAAGCACACAGAGGCCCACGGGAGAGTGAAATCTTAGTCAAGCAATTGGTTGGTTGGTGTGTGTGTGTGTGTGTGTGTGTGTGCGTGCATGCGTGCGTGTGCGTGTGTGTGTGTGTGTGTGCCTAGGTTTTTATAGGAAGCAATTGTTCAAAAGAAAAATATTGAAATGTATCAGCACTGCGTACTTCTTTTTCTTCTTTGCATATATAGAGTCTGCTTTGTTCTGTCACTCTGGGGTTTGTTCATAATGAAAAGCATGTTAGAGGTGAAGCATATACAATTATCTAACATACAGCTCTGGAAAAAAACTAAGAGACCACTCCAAATGTTCAGTGTCTCTCGTTTGACTCTTTAGAGGCATATGTTTGAGTAGAATGAACATTTTGGTTTTATACTATACACTACTGACAACATTTCTACCAAATGTCGGTAACACTTTATAATAACTATCCGTTGTAACTTGTTAATAGATCATTAGTAAACTCTTAATTAATGATTATTAATGATTTGTTAAGTGTTTGTTAACAGTTTGTTAAGGATTTATAACAATGGTAGATAGTTAATAGCTTAATAATTGAATCAGTTCATCTGGGACGAGGCTGAAATAGGCTATAGACTATACACAGTGCATGGGCAACTGAGGGCAGCCCCATTTTCAAATATTTAAAAACCACCCGGCGGGGGGATGCCAAAGCTCAGTTGGTAGGACGGTCTCCCGGGCGTCAGCTCACAACCCCGGGAAAAGAGGGGGGGGGGGGGGGGGGGGGGGGGCCCCCATGGGCCCATGGGCCTCGGCCAGCAGCGGACCCGGGTTTGATTCCAGCCCGCGGTCGTTCCCTGCATGTCACTCCCCTCTCTGCCCCATTTCAACTCTGTCTCTACACTATCAATAAAGCATAAAAAGGTGTGGTGAGACTTTCCTCCAATCCAACCATGTAGTGGTTTGTTTTATATGTCATTTTAACAGACGCTTTTATCCAAAGTAGACTTACAACAGGAGCACACATTCACACACACACATTCATGCACCGATAGCAACAGCAGCAGCAGCTACCAGGCAGGGCTAACCATCAGGTTTGAACCTTGGCCACAGTATGTATATTAGTTTTTCTTGGAAACGTAGGAGCTTGTAATCGAT
>CM049406.2:4900000-4902500 GCA_026929865.2 Hyperoplus lanceolatus
CAGGATGTAGACGAATGGATTTGACTTGATTTAATTCTTAAACACACCCATATGCTGTACCATCTGCTGTACACACACACACACACACACACACACACACACACACACCCTTAGGCCTAAATGCTGTCTGTCTGTCTGTCTGTCTCTCTCTGAGAAACTGACAGAAGTCCACACACATATGTCCTATTACACCACACACACACACACACACTAGGCTTAAATGGCGACAGTTACTCTTGGCCGAACACGCTAGGAGGGGGAAGCACATACAGCCAGAGAGCGTTTCCCTAAATCTGTTGAGGGGCCAATTTGCTCGAGAGGGTCCCAGAGAAAAGTGTCTGTGCTTGTGTTGGCTGAGAATGGGACTCTGTATATGCACACACACACACACACACCACACACACACACACACACACACACACACACACACACACAACCTTTTTCCAGACCACTCAACCAACAAACTGTGCGGACGGACACCCAGAGAGAAGGCAAACGAAAGGGGAAAGAATGATTAGTGTAACCAGTGAGATCCTGTCTGTGTAAACTCATGACTCATTTTAAAATCAAATCCGGGCACCGCCCGCCTCCCTACTTCCACTCAATGTTCATTTCCCTTCAGTAGTCAGTCTGGGTCTGCGGTATATTCTTAGGTTTTCTACGGACAGATTTCTGCCGGTCCAATCAGCGAACAGAGGGAGTGGCTCAGAAGCCGATGCATGACAAACGTCACGTCCAAACGTTATGCGATTGGTTGGCAGATCCAGAGTGGCACTGGGCAGATCCAATAGTTTTAAACTTCAAAAGAGTGAGGGAACGTTTGTCAATTGAAGATAAATGTTCCGGTAGGACCAGGCTAGATTTGTTGACACAAGTATAGAAGAAGCGGGGCGCCCTTAGCTCAGCTGGTGGAGATCATGTGGTCCATGATCTGATGCCTTGCGATTTTTTTTCTACAATAATTGATTTGATCTCGTGTCTTCCAGGAAAATAATCTTTAACAGCCATGATACGCACTCATGTCACATGTCGACAAATGCTCATACAAATCCTATATTTAAATGCTAGAAAAGTCCCTGCCATTTGTATCTATTCATACACACACACACACACACACACACACACACACACACACACACACACACACACACACACACACAGTGCATTCAACAGAGTCCTACCATGTGTGAATGTGGTGTGACATGGCTATCTATATGTAACTGTGATTCTAATGTCAAACACATGACAACCTTTACAAATCCAATGGACACCAGCGTTAAAAATACATTAAAGGGACACTGTGTAATATGACATCATCAAGACAGTTCTAGAAAGTTCCAGAATGCAACGCTCCCTGGGTAACCCCAACCCTTTAGAATAATAACAGAAGCTACAGTGGCCTTCAAGGACAAGAACAATTCTAAATGTTAAACAATGCACCTGATGACATTCCAAAAACATGGATGCCTCCATAAGACTTGCCTGCTCAATGTACAAAATGTCATATTAATATTTGTAATTCTCCGCTCAGGAGGATAATTCAGAATTTTGGCAGAGGTGATTTTACACCAATGAGGACATATTTATGAATGAGGATATTGATTTTAGCTAATGAATTATTTAAAATGTTACACAGTGCCCCTTTAATACAACCTTTTCTTTATAGATAAGATATTTCTCACCAAATCCTTGCACATGCACTACAGTTGTTGCAGAGTGTCAAGACAAGTTTAAAAGTCTGAACTGGGCAACATATTCTTTAAAGTTTGGAGAAATGTTTTCCAATATCTTAATCCTTTTTTTAAAAAAATGTTTACGTTTATTTCTACAGGTAAATCCCATTGAGACCGAAGACTCTTTTGCAAGGGAGACCTGTTTTCCTTTACCACGTTACCATTCACACACACATTAACACACCGATAGCAGGCTAACTATCGACATTCACACGAGGCAAGGTGGGTGAAGTGTCTTGCCCAAGGACATAACAACTGTGACACAGGTGGCAGGGCGGGGATCGAACCTCCAACCCTTTGATCATCGGCCGACCCGCTCTACCACCTGAGCCCCAGTCGCCCAAATCAGGGAACTCCTCATGCATTCAGTTCCATATAAGTTCATTTTAGGAAATGATAGGAAAACTATTGAACCTTCAATAACTTCATAGACATTTTAAGGTGCAGTGTGTAATAAGACATCATCAAGAAGGTTCTACAAAGTTCTAGAATGCAACGCTCCCTGGGTAACCCCAACCCTTTAGAATAATAGCAGAAGCTACAGTGGCCTTCAAGGACAAGAACAATTCTACATTTTAAACAATGCACCTGATGACATTCCAACTATGACACTTTCAAGATGGCAGCACTAGGCCTTGGTCCAAGATATGCAGAAATATGGACATATATGAGACCCTTTCTAAGGGAAAAAATAATAATTCTAAAAAAAAATTCCAGCTATTATGCACTAAATTAAACGTACTCATGGATATTATAATTATTTTCTA
>CM049406.2:4907500-4910000 GCA_026929865.2 Hyperoplus lanceolatus
ATCAGACGCGTTTAGTCTCCTTTAAATATAATCATGGTTTGAGATGTGTGTAGAAACCAAATTGTTCTAGCACGGATACCAGAAAATACTCAGGCGCTCACTCACTACTTTGAATGGATGGGCAGAAATCACTGGTTGGGGGGGGTGCCCTTAGCTCAGTTGGTAGGGTGTCCCCCCCCCCATGGGCCTCGGCCAGCAGCGGATTCCAGGTTCTCTGCATGTCACTCCCCTCTCTGCCCCATTTCAACTCTGTCTCTACACTATCAATAGAAAACAAAACAAAAAAAAAAAATACGGTTTGTTCGAAAATTGAATCTCCCAAAAGTTAATGTGAAGCATATTAAAGACCTATACGTCACCAGTGGGAATATGAAGGTGAATTTGCAGTATTTGTCTTTATTCTTGACATTTCTCGACATAATGGGAAAAAAAAATCTTCCTTATCTGATTTTTTTTTCTCTCTCCTGTCTGTGGCCCTAAAACTCTTCTGTACTTTAGTATGTAGTGTAGTAAAAAGAAAAAAGCATGTGATTTGGAACACAGGGATAGTGTATATAGTGTGTATCTTTTTCATAGGAAGTCTAACCCTAAACCTCATTGTCAGCTTCCATCCATCAAGTCAGAGTGAATGTCATTCAACCAGCAGAGTAAAGCCGTGATAAACTATTCAGTAATTGAGCAGAGCAGCGTAATGACGTCGCCCGTATTAGGTATTTCCTGTTCCACTCATTCCCCGACCCCTGACCCCTGACCTCCCAAAACTCATTCCCAAGCAACGTGTGTGGCGCTAAGCAACCACTGCTGTTACTCTCCCTGTATTCCAATCCCCATACTTCCCTACTCTATAGTATGCTAGAAAAAAGATTTAGGATGTCCGAAAACATGCATGTCAATTGTAGTATGCTGAAAATATACATGCCCCACTAACTCCCAATAGCATTTTGGAGTATTCGTCTTTACTCTTGACATTTCTCGACATAATGAAAAAAAAACCTTCCTTATCTGATTTAATTTTTCTCTCCTGTCTGTGGCCCTAAAACTCTTCTGTACTTTAGTATGTAGTGTAGTAAAAAGACTAACACTCTTCTGTACTTTAGTATGGAGTGTAGTAAAAAGACTAAAACTCTTCTGTACTTTAGTATGTAGTGTATTAAAAAGAAAGAGTATGAGATGTGGAACGCATGGTAGGTTTCCCTTAGTGTAGGGACTTACAGCTTTGGAAATACAATTAAGAGACCACTCAAAATGTTCAGTGTCTCTCGTTTTACTATTTAGAGGCATATGTTTGAGTAGAATGAACAGTTTGGTTTTAGTCTATAAACTACTGACCACATTTCTACCAAAATCCAAAACAGAGCATTTCCTTTAAGTAATGTAGAGATGAAGATTGAAGAAAAAAATCCAGACGGGTCTCTTGATTTTTTTCCGGAGCTGCATATAAGACTGCTTTGCTTTATAGGTTTATAAAATATACTTCAGTGTCCCGTATTTGAACATTTGTCTTGGGTTCTTTGCCACTGCATCACAAAAACACGCTCAATGGTGTTTTGTGCCCCCAACAGAGCCTTCAAGGCAGCGCTGCCCTATCCCCTAACCGTAGCCCTAACCTTTAAGCTGGGGTATATGAACAAGTGGAGCGGGTGAGGTATTTGAATTCCAATCTCTATCCCAACTGCCATTTTCTCCCCAAATCCTCCACCCCAGCTTTAACCAGTGCTGGCGTGAAGGCTCACCCATAAACACACTCGCCACAATGCTCCGCCACACATAGAACATGCATTACATATATGCTCTTATATTATTCATACAAATCATTACAGTAAGTTCATTATTACAGGGGCGACTGTGGCTCAGTTGGTAGAGCGGGTCGGCCGATGATCAAAGGGTTGGATGTTCGATCCCCGCCCTGCCACCTGTGTCATAGCTGTTGTGTCTTTGGGCATGACACTTCACCCACCTTGCCTCGTGTGAATGTCGATAGTTAGCCTGCTGCTATCGGTGTACGAATGTGTGTGTGAATGGTAACGTGGGAAAGGAAAACAGGTCTCCCTTGTAAAAGAGTCTTCGGTCTCAATGGGATTTACCTGTAGAAATAAAGGTTGAAAAATAAATTAAAAAAATAAAAAGTATGCAACATCTGGCAACTGAATATAAAGTCCAGTATTGTACAAAGTTGTAATAGCGTGGGTTACATGATGTGTGAACACCTGCGTGAAAAGGGTTTTTCTCCACAGACTCTTTTCACACACACACACACACACACACACTCCCCTACACACACACACACACACAGTGAAGCCTACATAACAGTGCGGTGCTGATGGCTGGCATACGTATGTGGCCAACAGTTTCTCTCGCTCTCTCTCTCTCTCTCTCTCTCTCTCTCTCTCCGCTTGCACCATGGCACAAGAATTCACACTTCTGCTTCCACCCGAGCGTTGCCATCAACAGCACACACACACACACACACACACACACACACACACACACACACACACAC
>CM049406.2:4950000-4952500 GCA_026929865.2 Hyperoplus lanceolatus
GAATTCTGAGTAATTACAACAACACTGTCGGTGCATACTTGAGACAAGCCTTCAGTGATGGCACATGGATTTTGTACCTTCTGCTGTACGTCCAGGTTTTTTCTAAGCAGTAGACTCAACAACTGAAACATTTCTTGGGCTCTTCTTGGGATTTTTCTGAGCTCCTGCACCAGTGTCAGGGGGGGCGACACCAGTATGTAAACGCTGCCATACTGAGAAATACAGAGAGAGTTTTGTGGAGCTGATAGGGCTTAATCAACTTTGTGTCAACTCGTTTTGGCGCTGGCTTGAATGTAATCCACATTCATTAATATAAAAATGTTACGCACTATAGCTTTAACATGAAGTTTTTAATGAGCTGGGGAGGATTTGTACCAAGCTTAATATGCCCCATAGCTCCAAAAAGCCAAAATACGACAATTTCTTTTTCATGATTTAGTGGCATAAATAAAGTGTTTTTGTGAACTTCTAGAGAAGGCAGAAGGATCTATTTTCACCTCTTAGAACTGCCATCATTTGGGGGGGTGGAAGAGCACGCTCTGAACAGCGTGCCGAGGCTTGAATGTCATAACGTCGCCAACAAAACACAGCATGAATGGCTCTTCAAAAAATAGCTGTCTCCTGTATCCGGAACAAACTCCCAGAAAACGTGAGATCTGCTGCAACTCTCAGCTCTTTTAAATCAAGTCTCAAGACTTTTCTGTTTCCATTTATTTAAATGTTTAAAATTGTAATCTTGCCCCTGTAAAGCACTTTGAATGGCCTTGTGTCTGAACTGTGTGTGTGTGTGTGTGTGTGTGTGTGTGTGTGTGTGTGTGTGTGTGTGTGTGTGTGTGTGTCCATAGTGGCACCAGATTATCTAGATATTGACCGTCCGACACTAATGTGTGCAGTTGCGACCATGTCAGAAACAGAAATGCTTATGCAGTAAATAACTCCGGAACCGCAGACAGTAAGCCCTAGGTTCCTCCTATACATCAGCTACTGTCTGACATGCTTAACTCAATTACTGCAACATATTTTCCCCACACTCACACACACACACACACACACACACACACACTCGCATAGACACATACACACACACACACACAAACACAAACACAGACACACACACACACACACACAGAGACAGACACACAAACAGACAGACACACACAGAAAGAGACAGACACACACACAGAGCGAGACATACAAACACAGAAAGAGACATAGACACACACACACACACACACACACACAGAAAGAGACACACACACACACACACTCACACACACAGAAAGAGACAGACACACACACAGAAGGAGACGTAGACACACAGACACACACACTCAGAGAGAGAGAGAGAGAGAGAGAGAGAGAGAGACACACACACACTCACAGAGAGAGAGATAGAGAGAGAGAGAGAGAGAGAGAGAGAGAGACACACACACACACACACACACACACACACACACAGATACAGAAAGAGACATAGACATACACACACATATACACACACACACACACACACACAAACTCACTCACACACACACACACACACTCTCTCTCTCACACACACACACACACACACACACACGTGGAACACCCCGCGCGGGGACGTCCCCTGACATGCGTGTAATCGGGAGCTTGTGCACAGAGATCATGTGAGTGTTTGAATATGAGGCGGAACCAATCTGAATTGTAGCGAAAAGAAAAGAGACAGAGAGGGAGGTGTGTGTGTGTGTGTGTGTGTGTGTGTGTGTGCGTGACGGGCGGAGATGACTTATTCTACATTGTTTTAAAGGTGGAATCAGTCGAGGCGCTCCGGTGGCATAGTGGATAGAGCGCGTACCATATCGGCTTCGGCCTTCGTTGCAGTGGTCGCGGGTTCAAATCTGATCCATGGACCTTTACTGCAGGTCATCCCCCCTCTCTCTCTCTCTCTCTCTCTCTCTCTCTCTCTCTCTCTCTCTCTGCCTCCCAACCCCAACCCAGCAAAAAAAAAAAAAAAAAAAAAAAGCGTGCAGTCCGTGATTCTAGAGAACGCTTGTTGTGAAAACCAGTGAATATCTACACACTTACGATCCACTACCTGTCCTGTCCATACTGTGTGTGTGCATGCTGAATAAAACATATGTCGTTAACTGTAAACTGGTATGGAAGGGGCGACTGTGGCTCAGTTTATAGAGCGGGTCGGCTGATGATCAAAGGGTTGGAGGTTCGATCCCCGCCTTGCCACCTGTGTCATGGTTGCTGTGTCCTTGGGCAAGACGCGTCACCCACCTTGCCTCGTGTGAATGTCGATAGTTAGCCTGCTGCTATCGGTGTACGAATGTGTGTGTGAATGGTAACGTGGGAAAGGAAAACAGGTCTCCCTTGCAAAAGAGTCTTCGGTCTCAATGGGATTTACCTGTATAAATAAAGGTTAAAAAAAAACAAAGGGGGCCCAGCATTTCAGCGCGTGCACACAGTACAGACAGGTAGCGAAGCCTAGTCAATTCAATCAAAGTGATTCTGA
>CM049406.2:4967500-4970000 GCA_026929865.2 Hyperoplus lanceolatus
CTCTTTGGGGTGTGTGTGTGTGTGTGTGTGTGTGTGTGTGTGTGTGTGTGTGTGTGTGTGTGTGTGTGTGTGTGTGAGTGTGTGTGTGTGTGTGTGTGTGTGTGTGTGTGTGTGTGTGTGTGTGTGTGTGTGTGTGTGTGTGTGTGTGTGTGTGTGTGTGTGTGTGTGTGTGTGTGTGTGTGTGTGTGTGTGTGTGTGTGTGTGTGTGTGTTAGTTTAATTTGTGAGAATACAGTATTGAATGAACATTGGGTTGAGTTAATGAGCTCAACAAAACCAACATTTTGATAGACACGCACCCGGCCTCAACAAAACCACACAATCATCTCTGACTAGCACACACACCCAGAGACACACACACACACCCAGAGACACACACACACACCCAGAGACACACACACACACACCCAGACACACACACACACACACCCAGAGACACACACACACACACCCAGAGACACACACACACACACACACACACACACATACACAATAAAAGACTGTTTAAGCTTTTTGTAAGATGCAAAACAATGCAGAAAGTTTGGACATTTGCAATGGATTACAGTTTAGTGTCAAATAAAATGCAACCTAATTTGTGCCCGCTAGATTTAAAATTGTAAAAATGTCAAATTGATTGTTGCACGATCCCTCATCCAGGAATCAAAGTGAAGACACAGGCTGCGTTCCGAATCTCATACTCTTTCTTTTTTCTATTCTACATACTACATCCGACGATAAAAATAATCTAGTTAGGATGCAGTAGGCATACTATTGGGACATACTTTACTCTCTTATTTCATCATAACATTGCGCCTTGATCTTGACTTTTTGCTTTTATATCCGTCACATCCCCATTTGTTTTCATATGGAGGCTTTGTCGATGTGACGTCACTTCACGTGCGCACTGGATTGTGGGTCAGAATCGCCCAAATAGGATGCAGTTTTCAACACTAACAATCTTGGACGCATGAAGTAGGACATCCGGGTACTTCTAACCATCCTAAATCTGGCCACAAGAATCGGGACATCCTAAATCTTCTTTCTACATACTAGATAGTAGAAAGTATGCGAACGCAATCACAGAGAAACACACAATACGCCTTCTAGATACCATGCATACATATTCTAATCTGGACCATACATATTTATTTTTTTAACCGTTAGTTATAGAGGTGAATCCCATTGAGACTGGAGACTCTCTTTCAAGGGAGAAGGGTCTTGCTCAAGGACACATCAACCATGACACAAGTGGCAGGGCGGGGATCGAACCACCAACCCTTTGTTCATTGGCCGACCCACTCTACCACCTGAGCGACAGTCGACACATTCCAATCTGGACCTATATAAGTATTATTCTACATACTGTACAAGCATCAATAAATAACCACAGACAGACAGCGCGCTAAGCCCTGCAGTGATCCTACAGCCTTTTGCTTCCAGGTGGATGTGGCTTTAAACATCTGTTAGAATGAGTAAAACACACACACACACACACACACACACACACACACCACACACACACACACACACACACACACACACACACACACACACACACACACACACACACACACACACACACACACACACACACACACACACACTCCACCATGAGAGATTGGGATTTCATGCTCAGCTGAACTAAAGCCTTTTAAAGATGCTGCAGCTCCGGCTAGCTTCCCCATAGAGATAACATTCAGCTAGCTATACGAAGTGTGTGTGTGTGTGTGTGTGTGTGTGTGTGTGTGTGTGTGTGTGTGTGTGTGTGTGTGTGTGTGTGTGTGTGTGTGTGTGTGTGTGTTTTAGCATACAGCGGCTCATTAGACGTCAGTGCCCCGAGGGCGAGACGAGGAAAGACACTTAACCACATGTGGATTCTGTCTCGGAGTGTGTGTGTGTGTGTGTGTGTGTGTGCGTGCGTGCGTGCGTGCGTGCGTGCGTGTGTGTGTGTGTGAGAGAGAGACATCAGAGAAGACAGCGAGAAATGAAGATGTGGATGGTTTGCAGGGGGAACGAAACAGGCTGAATAGACACACACACATGCGCGCACACACACACACACACACACACACACACAGCAGAGGAGAAAGGAAGACATTTCTGTTTTGAGTCAGACAAAAATATTAAATCTTATGAATAATTAAAAATGGACGCTCCGAAAAAAGTTTGCTGGGGCCTAAAACTTTAATAATGTCAATAGCTTTGTTCTGAGCTCAGAAAGTGCTTTTAAATAAATAACAAAATTACACTTTGAATGTTAATGGTGCAGTGTGTAATATGACTAGTCTGGTCCAACCAGACCATCGTACTTCATTTCATTTGTACAGAAGGTCTGGAAGTGCTGTAATTGGCAAACGTTCACTCACTTGGAGGCGGGTGTCTGTCGAAGTTTAAAACTATTGGATCTGCCCAGTGCCACTCTGGATTAGCCAACCAATCACATCACGTTTGGTCATCACGTGTGTCATGAGCCGGCTTTTGATGTAACTTGTTAGAACCTA
>CM049406.2:4975000-4987500 GCA_026929865.2 Hyperoplus lanceolatus
GGAGGTTGTTTTCTATGGTGTGCGGGACTACGCTGACCATATACTGCACACTCACATGAGGACAACCACAAAAAGACTTCTGCATCACCACCTACATTACTATTGTGACATCACAGCAGCACCTTATGCTATTCTTGGTACCCTTCCTTGCTTTCACAGAGGAAATGCACTTTTTTAAGGCGCCATACTTTGCAAAGGAGGATTTAGGTAAGCACCCCCACAACACACTGTCCACTAACCCCCCGCCATACATGTGCTTTTCCCCTTTGATAGCTCAGTTGGTAGAGCGGAGGAATGTAGAGGGAGTTAGTGATATCCTTAGGTCGCTGGTTCAAATCTGGCTCGAAGGAGGTTGTTCGCCCAAGCTATGCAGCACAGTTTCAACTTGTGGTATCATCCTTGACACCACTGAGTGGTTTGGATTCAGTTTCTTAGGGAAAGCTTGCATTTCCATTGCCGACAGTACTCTTAAGGCTGCTACATACTCCTCGAGAACAAAGAACAAACTTCTCGCTGACAGAGCTGCGAGAAGTTCTTTCTGGTCTGGACATTTTATGCTTCTCAAGAACTCAAGTTCCGAACTCCTCACCACGTCACGCACTGTTACCATAGTAGCGCCAGCTGATTTTCCTCATCGACTTCAGACTGACCAATCACACAATAGTTCTCTGACTAGCTGGGAGAAGAAAGTTCGGCCCGGGCGATGTCTCGAGAACAAGCTGCGAGAACAGCTGAACAAGAACTGCAAGAAGAAAAGCTCTGTCACAGAGAACTTTGTTTTTTCTTTTTCCTGAGTATGCGACAGGCATTACTAAGTAGGTCAGGTTGCAGGATGGCCGCTCAACACAGTAGCTACATCATCAACGGACTGTAGTGTGTAGCTCTCCTCATGGGACCTTTTGGTACCCCCGAAACAAAGCTCTAGGCAACTGCTGACAGTTGATAGTCGAATAGGCCCACCCATCCCCTTCGATAGCTCAGTTGGTAGAGCGGAGGACTGTAGAAGAGAGTCACTGATATCCTTAGGTCGCTGGTTCAAATCCGGCTCGAAGGAGGTTGTTTTCTGTGGTTTTGCCAGGCTTCGCAGCGCAATTTCAACAAAGATTTAAACTGTGGACTAATGGTGTGTTCCAGACTGCAGATGTAAGTAACGGCATTAAAAGTATGAATCGAATATTACAAACTTGGCAATTTTCCACATCCAACATGTCTGGAACTCACAATAAACATTGTTACGACTAATGCAGGGCTCACAGTAGAGGACTTTTAAAAGAAAAGACTGAAGACTGACAACCCATCACATCTCAAGACAATCAACTCACACCTGAAGACATTTTGTCAAGGCTTGACTCCACCGAGTAGTTTGTTAGGGAAAGGTATACCCTAGATCTGGCTTGCATTTCCACTCAGTAGATGGGGTGGCAGGATGGCCATTCAACACAGTAGCTTCATCATAGCAGCAGGATACAGTGTAGTCCGCGGTCAAAGCCCTCAATAAACACCTTCGATAGCTCAGTTGGTAGAGGGGAAGACTGTAGAAGAGAGTTACTGGTATCCTTAAGTCGCTGGTTCAAATCCGGCTCAAAGGAGGTTGTCTTCTGTGCTGTGCCATGCCCTTGTTTCCACTGAGCAGTATTGTTCAGTTTGTTAGGTGCTGCTAACCCTAGATCTGGCATGCATAACTACTACTCTGAAGGTGTGCTGTCTGGATAGATGTTCAAAGGCTATAGCCACAGCAGCCATGTGACTTTCATGCCGTCGTAGCAGTGGGACAGTGTAGCCCGGCAATACACTCAATGATGAGGAAGGTTTATCTCTCACACACTCCACTGTCCACTGACTGGTCTCTCTTGCCCTTCGATAGCTCAGTTGGTAGAGCGGAGGACTGTAGAGGAGAGTTACTGATATCCTTAGGTCGCTGGTTCAAATCCGGCTCGAAGGAGGATGTTTTCTGTCGTGTGCCCAGGCTTTTCGACACTCACACTAGGCATTCATACCAGGATTACTCTACAAGTCTAGTTCAAGTCGGATGTTCTTCAGCACCATACAAATGGCAAATTGTTTGTTACAGAACTCTAGCTCCAGCTTACATGTCTACCCCTAACCCTAACCCAACCCTAACCCTATCACAGCAGCACCTTATACCTATCTTGGGACCCTTCCTAGCTTTGACTGTGGAAATGCACTTTTTAGGCACCGCACTTTGTAAGGAAGGCTTTATGTAAGCACCCCCACAACACACTGTCCACTAGGACCCCGCTATACATGTGCTTGTCCCCTTCGATAGCTCAGTTGGTAGAGCGGAGGACTGTAGAGGAGAGTTACTGATATCCTTAGGTCGCTGGTTCAAATCCGGCTCGAAGGAGGTTATTTTCTGTGGTGTCCCAGGCTTTGCTGCACAGTTTCAACACATGTAAATGTGGCATCAGGCTTGACTCCACTGAGAAGTGTGGATTCTGTTAGAGAAAGCTAACCCTTGACCTGGCTTGACAGTAGTCCTACTCAGTAGGTGTGGTGGCAGGATGGCCATTCAACACAGTAGGTACATCATTGTGGCTTATGATTACGAGCCTTCCATTGTTTCGTTAGGGAATTGTAATGCAAATAAAACCAAAAGCTAGTCAAACTAAACCATTACAGCCATCTAGGGCTTCAGCCGTGAGCCCCACGCATCCCCTTTGATGGCTCAGTTTGTAGAGCAGAGGACTGTAGACAATACCTTTACTCTATAGGCGTTTTGTCCTGATAGCCATATCATGAGGCTTCAGGCTTTAGTGCTGAAACTACACTGTCCACTGACTGGTCTCTCATCCCCTTCGATAGCTCAGTTGGTAGAGCGGAGGACTGTAGATGAAGAGAGTTACTGATATCCTTAGGTCGCTGGTTCAAATCCGGCTCGAAGGAGGTTGTTTTCTGTAGTCCGCCACACTTTGCTGGGTAAAAACAAGCATTCAAATGTTGTATCAGGCTTGTTTCCACTGAGCAGTATTGTCCAGTTAGGTAGAGAGCCCTTTATCTGCATTCCACTGCCCACATTCCCCTTACTCTGTAGGCATTGTGTCCAGATAACCATTCAAAGGCTCTGGCTGCAGCACCTACATAGCTTTGACAGTGGAAACACACTTTTTTCCGCGCCGTCTATAGTAAAGTCGGCTTTAGACAAGAACCCCCACAACACACTGTCCACTAGGACCCCGCTATACATGTGCTTGTCCCCTTCAATAGCTCAGTTGGTAGAGCGGAGGACTGTAGATGAGAGTTACTGACATCCTTAGGTAGCTGGTTCAGATCCGGCTCGAAGGAGGTTATTTTCTCTGGTGTACCGGGCTATGCTGACCATATACTCACACTAGGCATTCGTACCATGATTTACACTTCAAGTCTAGAACATTTGACCAGTGCTCTGTACCTCGCTGAGAAGGTGCATTTCAAATACCACTGCACGCAATTGGATAGCACTACAACCAATCAGTGCAATGAACAAGGTGACGTATTAAGCCCGTTCGTTTAGAGAACAGCTGGATTAACTGTTAAATTAAACTTTTGCCGTGGTCCGTCGGCAAAACAGAACGTACCTCTTTCCTGCTAATGAAAGATTTCAGTGCCGTCTTCCAAATCGATAAAAGGTTGAGGCCGAAGTCGTCTCAAACTCAAACAACGTATCAGCAGCCATCTCTGTTTACTATCACAACTTTGACGGCACATGCACAGCATTGTCGTCTTCTGGTTAGAGAGTTGGCAGTACAATAAGCTCTGCCTCATTCCCTTCGATAGCTCAGTTGGTAGAGCGGAGGACTATAGAGTGAGTTTCTCTGGTGTGCCCAGGCTTTGCAATATGCATTTAAACCCTGTATTACAGCCACATTTCCACTGATAAGTACAGTTTGGTTTGTTATGGAATTGTAACGCTAAAAAATCTAGTAAAGCTAAACCATCACGATCATCGAGGTTTCAGCTGTGGATCAGTATCAATCAATATGACATCAGTATTCAGACACCGCAGCAGATGGGCTTATGGAGAGCAAGAGAGGTACTACACCACAGCCATGTTACTCCCTTGGGGGGCTCGTCTGAGTTGTTGGCCCTGGTATGGTCCAATCAGAAGTGAGCCTAACGTTTTACAGTGAACAGGAAAATAATTGCGTGCCGTTCTGAACCAAACAGACTTGTAACACACAGTGGAAACAAAGCTGTAGGCGACTGCTGACAGTCGACAGTCCAATAACCCACAGCTCATCCCCTTCGATAGCTCAGTTGGTACAGCGGAGGACTGTAGAAGAGATTTACTGATATCCTTAGGTCGCTGGTTCAAATCCGGCTCGAAGGAGGTTGTTTTCTGTGGTGTGCCAGACTATGCTGGATTCTAACCAAGCCCCAACCACAGCGAGTTCTACCAGCATCCAATGAGAAAGTCACAAAAATTGTAGTTCACCGAGTGGCCACTAAGGGCATGTTTCAATTTCACATTGACTCCCATGTTAACTATGCCGGATGAATATTTTTTCAGCAGGCTAGTTTTTATTCTGTTCGAGGTTAAAATGTATGAATAATTAGGGACACGGCCTTTTTTGGTCAGAGGAAATGAGTGCAAATCTCACAAGTTGCCGACACGCATAGGCCATGACGATTGGATGCAGTTGGAATAACTGAGGTCAGCCTGGATGCTACATCCATTTTATATACTATCAATTGGAACTAAAAAGCTTGTAAACGCGGTATCAGGCTTGTTTCCACTGAGCAGCAAGGTTCAGTTAGTTAGGGAGCCCTTGATCTGCATTCCACTGCCAATAGTCCCCTTACTCTGTAGGCATTGTGTCCGGATGATCACACAAAGGCTCTGGCCGCACAGTGGAAACGCAAATGATTTTGCGGCGTACATTGTAAAGGAGGCTTTAGGCAAGCACCCCCACAACACACAGTCCACTAAGCCCTCAACATGGCTGTGCTTGTCCCCTTCGATAGCTCAGTTCCTTGGACCAGTGCTCTGTACCTCCCTGTTACAGAACCCTAGCTCTGGCTTACATTTCCACTGCTGTCCTGCCCCTTGACCCTTATTCTAGTGCTGTGGCCGGATAGCCATACACAGCAGCAGAATTTGTGCTTATTTTGGTACCATTATCAAATGATTTAATGCCGGTCTGTAGCAAACCGAATTGTGTAAACAATGCTTTAAGCTGGTTCTCAGAAAACCATGTCCATAACCCCTAGTCCCCTTCGATAGCTCAGTTGGTAGAGCGGAGGACTGTAGAAGAGAGTTACTGATATCCTTAGGTCGCTGGTTCAAATCCGGCTCGAAGGAGGTTGTTTTCTGTGGTGTTCCCAGGCTTTGCAATATGCATTTAAACCCTGTATTACAGCCACATTTCCACTGATAAGTACAGTTTGGTTTGTTATGGAATTGTAACGCTAAAAAATCTAGTAAAGCTAAACCATCACGATCATCGAGGTTTCAGCTGTGGATCTGTATCAATCAATATGACATCAGTATTCAGACACCGCAGCAGATGGGCTTATGGAGGGCAAGAGAGGTACTACACCACAGCCATGTTACTCCCTTGGGGGGCTCGTCTGAGTTGTTGGCCCTGGTATGGTCCAATCAGAAGTGAGTATGAGTTTGTAGATGGCTATGTGTGTGTGTGTGTGTGTGTGTGTGTGTGTGTGTGTGTGTGTGTGTGTGTGTGTGTGTGTGTGTGTGTGTGTGTGTGTGTGTGTGTGTGTGTGTGCAGGCCCAGGCAGGAGCGTTCATGTAGTGTGTGTGTGTGTGTGTGTGCGTGCGTGTGTGTGCGTGCGTGCGTGAGTGTGTGTGTGTGTGTGTGTGCATAGCGCCTGTGGCCATACTGACCGGCAGGCAGACAGGAGTCAATATTGCTTCAGGCCAAAGCATCTGGGCAGACCGCTAGCTCGCTCGCTAGTCAAGAATATATTTTGATTTACATGTTTGGGATCAAGCTGATGGTCATTTTCCAGAGTAGAGACCTCCTAATGGGTGACACACAATTTATTTATCCCAAGATCATACACTAGAAAGGCAGAAAAAATAGTTCCAAGTACACAGTCCAAGACATAAATTATAACCAATGACAGACATTTTTTCTTAAGAATCAGAAATGCTTTATTGATCCCCGGGGGAAAATTTGGTTCGCTACAGTTGCTCCAGATTTAGAATAGAGACAGAGACATAGAGAGAAGCAAGTGTAAAGAATATGTGCTTGAGGCCACAAGGTTTAACCGACAATATGAGTCTAACAATATAACAATAAGAATAAGAAGTAAATAAGTAAGTAAGTATGAACATTATATGGAATGTCTCACGTCCAATCAAATTATTCGGTCAGAATCAACTGCTGTATGAATTACAATATGTTCACAATGTAAGCACTGGAGTGGATAACTAGAGTGAGGTAATACCACAATAAATTTCATTTCATTTTCATTTAACTTTTATTTATCCTCGAGAGACCAATTGAGGGGTGACCCTCATTTTCAATGACGTCGAGTCAAAACAAATAACAAGAGCTGAGGTAGAAAGATGTGCATGGTGTTAGACTGGGGAACAATTGATCCACTACCTGTCTGTACTGTGTGCGCAAAAAACAACCCAGTATTAATGCAAGGCCTAGGCTCTGTACACGGGCATATTACTAGCTAAAGTAGGCCCCCTTTTATTTATGTACATACCCTTTGTTTACATGCTAGTTTACAGAGCCTTTGTAATTAAGTAAGTATGGACATTTCATTACAGTATGCACACAATGTAAGTACTGGACATAACTAGAGGTGAGCTGAGGTAGAGAGACTTGCATGGTGTTATCATTAATTTTGACAGACTGTATTTGGCTTCACTCACTTGACGAACTCAACAGGGGAATAATTGTCCTGCCTTGGTATGCAGAGCTGTTGACAGGGCTGGCAGTGTGTTGTGATAATGTTATTCAAATGTGTAGTCAGTGATTCAATAATTTTTCTCAAAACCAGTGAATATCTCCTCATGATCCAATACTTTTGTCCATACTGTGTGTGCGTTAAAAAAAACAACCCAGTATTAATGCACAGCCATAGGCATGCTGCTAGCTACAGTGGGCCCCTTTTATTTACATACATGCCAGTTTACAGAGCCCCGGCTGTGTATTAACAGTGAGGAGATATTCACAGATTTAGGCAAAAACTGATTTTGACGCCAGTATCATTTTCCTGAAGTAGTTCATGCTAGCACCTAACATCAACAGAAAAACGAAATGGCTTCTAGATAAATTCAATGTGTTATGTTTAAGAAAAATTCAATAATGGAAGAGTAGCTACCTCCTCCCCTCTTTTATTTGATTTAATTGTATGTCTTTATTTTTTATTCACATTGATTGTTTATTTTTGTTTCTTGTGGCGTGTATTTTGTTTATGTCATTTTTAACATTGTGTATAGTTTTTTGTGCTGATTTTGTGATGCAGGATTGTTTGTGGTTGGGTGTGGGGGTGGGATATGGGCGGGGTGTGTTCGGGGGGAAGAAAAAAGGGGAAAAAACGTAATCATTGTACTGTAATTGCTTCGCACATTTTTTGTTGAATAAAAAAAAACCTTTGAAAGAAACGTTCAATATATGTCAACACCGTCAGACAGGAAATCTGACGGTAAATGGACTTGTATAGCGCTATATCTCCGTTTATCACAGACCCAAAGCGCTTCACATTGTTTTTGTACACATTCACCCAGTCACACACGCATTCATACACCGATAGCAGCAGGGTAGGCTTAGCACTAGGGGGCTAAGCTAACTATCGGGAGCAATTCAGGGTTCAGTGTCTTGCCCAGGGACACTTCGACATGTGGCGGGGAGACGGGGGATCGAACCTCCGACCCTGCACACCAGAGGCGAACTCCCTACCCACTTCGCCACTGCCGCCCACAGTGGTGGTGATAGGCCAATGACGGTTAAAAAAAAAACTAAAGCTGGGAGGTTGTGTCAAAGCTTAGCTCAGTAGCTTAGTATATGTTGGATACATATGTGTACTTTAACTTGCCGAAACATAGCGTTTGTATTTTTTCAACATTGCTCCCTGTTTTGTCCCACGTCTGAAGAATCACTGGTATACGTTGGCTGCATTTTCAACACGTCTCAAGAAATAAGTAACTGAAGCAAATTGAGATGGATGATGCTTTAAAACGTAAACAATCCAATCTGTGCCTGTCAGAAGCTAAACAGATGACGTTGTTACAGCCCAACTGTGTGTTTAAGGGGTCAGACTTGTAGAAATAATGGCTGGTCTTACACACACCCTGGTACTTTTGCAGTGGTGGAATGATAATGACGGTGTGTGTGTGTGTGTGTGTGTGTGTGTATGTGTGTGTGTATGTGTGTGTGTGTGTGTGTGTGTGTGTGTGTGTGTGTGTGTGTGTGTGTGTGTGTGTGTGTGTGTGTGTGTGTGTGTGTGTGTGTGTGTGTGTGTGTGTGTGTGTGTGTGTGTGTGTGTGTGTGTGTGTGGTGGTGCGTGTGTGTGTGTGTGTGTGTGTGTGTGCGTGCGTGTGTGTGTGTGTGTGTGTGTGTGTCTGTGTGTGTGTGTGTGTGTGTGAATCGCAGGTCTATGCGTTAAAGTGGAGTGTGGAGGAAGTCAAGAGAAGACCACCCATATATTCTCCCTCTCAAACACTTAGTGTAATTATGTGGGAGTGACATGTGAAAAACGCTCTCTCTGCAAATATGGATTAAGTCCCAGACAGGGTTAGTCACTTGTGTCTGTCTGCTAGTCAGCGGGAATTTTTCTAAACACAACGTCTTACTTTACTTAAATTACCACCTGAAGTTATGTAAGAAAATAGAGTTTGTATGAGTGTGTATTCTGTATATTTCCGATCTATTGGTAATTACAAATGTTTTAGGTTGATTAAATTAGTTAATTAGGAAATTAGTTAGGACTAAATTCACCAGCACCGGATGGCAAATGTTGAGTTGTTAAACCTGCAGTGTGTAGAATTTTGGGTTTTATTTCCTAGCAGATTTTGTAGAAAGTAATTATAATATCGTACATTTAATTTAGTGCATTGTAGCCAGTGTTGGGAACGTTACTTTAAAAAAGTAATTAGTTATAGTTACTCACTACTTGTTCCAAAAAGTAACTGAGTTAGTAACTGAATTACTTTATAATAGAAGTAATTAGTTACCAGGGAAAGTAACTATTTGCGTTAGCCTACTGTAAAAAAAAAGTTGCTATATGTCAAAAAAATTGATTTTTCTGAGCAGTTTTCACAAGTCAGTTGAAATGAGTAGAACAAACAGGCAGGCCTACTTGTAGGCTACATAACCTTCAATGTGTATTGCACATCAATAGACAGCAAGAGGTTTATCCTGCACTTCAAGTATTTTGTTCTCAACAAAAGTAGTAGGCCTAGAGGAAACTGCTGAATGTACCGTGCTGATCTGCTATATCACTGGATTCACTTCAGGGGTGTCGGCTAAAACCACTATAGTAGCCTAAATAATAAAACACTACTTAAGGCCAAAAACGTCAGACTATGAAGCATGAGACGATGAGAGGAGGAGTAAGGATTTATCCTATGTTTATTTCCTTCTTTAACATGCACAGCAGCATACAGATCCCAGGAAAAGAACAGTAGCAATATTCGGCTTGTGATGACACGCTAAACAGCTGTTTCAACCGGCGAATCGCGGCCGTTTAATAACGTGCATAAATTATAACTTATAGAGATGGGAAAACTCCATGCACTTACTCACAAGGGCGATGCAAACAAACTCAGGGAGGGCACGTTTCGACCGTGGATTGATAGGTAATTACTGCGGAAAAGTGCAGGCTCACACAACAGAGAGAAAAAGAAAAAGAAACTTCACTAAACAGGCGCTCCGGCTGACTGACGTGACGGCCCTAACGGCTAACTGACAGTTATAATGTCATCCACACTGAATAAAACACAACTTAAAACACACCGGTCTCCTCACTAGCAGTATGGAGCCAGGGGTGCGTTCGGATTACACAGTTTATTCAATCAATTCATAGTAACGCACCGCATTTAACGTTCAGTAACGATAACGGCGTTGTAACGACGGAAAAAGTAATTAGTTAGATTACCCCGTTACTGAAAAAAGAACGGCGTTACCTAACGCCGTTATTTTAAACGGCGTTATTCCCAACACTGATTGTAGCTGAATTATTTTTTTATTATTATTTATTTTTTCCCTTAGAAAGGGTCTCATATATGTCCATATTTCTGCATATCTTGGACCAAGGCCGAGTGCCGCTATCTTGAAAGTGTCATAGTTGGAATGTCATCAGGTGCATTGTTTAAAATCTAGAATTGTTCTTGTCCTTGAAGGCCACTGTAGCTTCTGTTATTATTCTAAAGGGTTGGGGTTACCCAGGGAGCGTTGCATTCTAGAACTTTGTAGAACTTTCTTGATGATGTCATATTACACACTGCACCTTTAAAGAGCAGTATTTCCACGACATCCCGCTAAATCCCATCCTTGTACTCTCATGTGTTTACCTGATACAAGCGTTCTCCAGAATCACTGACTCCGCCTGGAAAGGTAGAATCAGCAATTCTGGAGAACGATTGTTTTCAAACTCACTTTGTCAAAATCAGTGAATATCTCCTCATTATCCGCTACCTGTCTGTACTGTGTGCACACTGTAATACATACATCTAGCGCTGTAAATAAAACTAGGCGGTGCATCAACACTGTTTTTTATAAGAGCACACACATAGGTAGCATTAATTTAATGCGTTTGACAAAAAATTAGACGTTGACAACAAACATTGTCCAGAATCGCTGATTGATTCAATGATTAATTGACTGTTGGATTCAGGGTAATGTTATTATAGCACAACACAGTCTGACCTTATACACACTTCACAGTTTTTTCCAAATCACTTCATTAGAATTCAACACTTTCTCACCACTGTTGCTCATTCACACTTTAGTAAAAGCTCCATTTCCTGAGTGTACCTTCTCTTTCTGTATTACCTCTAAATCCCTACAGGTGCACTCGGCTTCACTCCAACATATTATATAAATAAAATTCCCCTTGTCCATATTCAAAAAACACATGCCGTTTCTACATATGATGTGAAGTCCAAGGTATTCCGATTTTGTCTAATAACTTTTGCTACTATCCACCAGTTACATTTTTAAGACTTTTACTTTATGTGTAAAAGGATAACGGATATCGATGCGATGTCATATATTTTTCAAATTAAACTTTTTTTTTTTTTTTTTTTTTGGAAAAAGCTTGGGACTCTAGCTGTGCGGGTTCACCTCTGTGCTGGCGACGTGTCATCTATCCCTCACACACACACACACACACACACACACACACACACACACACACACACACACACCACACATGAAACCGAATAGCTGTGTTTAGTTGATCGGATAAACAGCTGTGTCTGCAGTAGAACTCCCGCAGCCCTCAATGTCCCACACACACACACACACACACACACACACACACACACACACACACACACACACACCACAACCCACTGTCAATGTCCCCGCCAGTGTTTTTCAGATTAGGGACGAAAACAAAAACAATTGAGAAACAAACAGAGCCTTTAGAGGAATATAAACAATGCCGGGGCGGTAGCATTCCTCTAGCATTCGAGCTAATATTCTCGGAGGATTCTTGTGCCTTAATGTAATTACGATTTGCAACAACAACAGTTTCCCATGCACTTTACCCTTAAACTCCTAATGGATCACATTTTAGTTTCACACACACACACACACACACACACACACACACACACACACACACACACAGAGAGAGAAAAGGGAGTTGGTGAAGCAGGGATGGACTCTTTTTTAATACCCCAAAATTCACCTTACACACACACACACACACACACACACACACACACACACAGAAAAGGGAGTTGGTGAAGCAGGGATGGACTCTTTTTTAATACCCCAAAATTCACCACACACACACACACACACACACAGTCTGTCCTCCCTGCCTGCCTGTATACTGTGGGAGTCGCTGCTAAATGCATTTCACAGAATGCCAGGTCTTTTGACATGGAACGAAATTTCCAGAGATTTTTTTTTTTTCTTTCACCTCGGAGGGATTGGACTATAAACCCAGACGGCTTTAATGCTAAAACAAGAACAAAAACTGGAATCGCTTCTGCTGCAAAGATCTCTTATTAATTTATGAAGTTTCCAGTGACAAAGTATTAAACGGAGAGAGCTCGGTGTGCTATCAAGAGGAGGCCAGAGCTATCGAGAGGGGGCCAAAGCTATCGAGAGGGGGCCAGAGCTATCGAGAGGGGGCCAGAGCTATCGAGAGGTGGCCAGAGCTATCGAGAGGGGGCCAGAGCTCAGCAGTAAAACAGATGTGAGAGGAAAGGGGGAAAAAATCAGTAATGAACACATTTCAACATCTTTTTTTATTTATTTTTTTGACCTTTATTTATACAGGTAAATCCCATTGAAACCGAAGACTCTTTTTTGCAAGGGAGACCTGTTCCCATTCACACGTTACCATTT
>CM049406.2:4992500-5015000 GCA_026929865.2 Hyperoplus lanceolatus
CCAAAATGTTCATTCTACTCACACATATGTCTATAGATAGTAGAACGAGAGACACTGAACATTTGGGCTGGTTTGACATTATCATATCACAAACACAATTGACCTGCAACACATCTGTCATCAGTTTATTAAATCTACTCACAGACACACACACACACACACACACTACTTACCAAGATTGTCCTGTTTCAAATCCCTGCCTGTACAATCAAACAGAATGAATTCCCATGAATGTCTTATTGTGGGTTTTGAACACCTGTTTATTCTGTGTGTCTATTATAAATCACTCATTTCACCTGTTTTCACCTTGCTGCCAAGGCAACGAAACACACCGGCCTTTAGTTTGATATGTGAAAACAAACATTAAATCCAATATCCAAGTGTGTGTGTGTGTGTGTGTGTGTGTGTGTGTGTGTGTGTGTGTGTGTGTGTGTGTGTGTGTGTGTGTGTGTGTGTGTGTGTGTGTGTGTGTGTGTGTGTGTGTGTGTGTGTGTGTGTGTGTGTGTGTGTGTTTATGTGTGTGTTTTGTTGTGTGTGTGTGTGTGTGTGTGTGTGTTGTGTGTGTGTGTGTGTGTGTGTGTGTGTGTGTGTGTGTGTGTGTGTGTGTGTGTGTGTGTGTGTGTGTGTGTGTGTGTGTTGTGTGTGTGTGTGTGTGTGTGTGTGTGTGTGTGTTTGCATGTGTGTGTGTGTGGTAATTTGTAGAAGGATTGCAAACAGAGAGTGTTGAATGAAGCCTTCAACTCGATCTCTCTATGTGTGCGTGTGTGTGTGTGTGTGTGTAACCTAAATGTGATCCATTAGGAATGTATTATGGAAAGTGGCATGGGAAACTGTTGTTATGCTGAATTATACTTTTTTATTTTAAGAGAAACATTGATGCAATAACTGTAGACTACCTGGGAAGGATTTGTTTTTGAAAATAAGCAAAAAATCATGTCACAAAACGTGCTTTGCAGACGGGCTCGTGTTGTGTACAATACGTTCTGGCTTTCAGCGGACATTTTCATTTAAGCCGTTTACCATTCGTAAGCTGGTTTGATTGCAAGAATGAAAATGAAATAAATCAACATTTAGTGATATTAGTGTGTATGGCAGCCCTACAATACAGTGAGTCCACATCGAACAGAGCTTAAAGGTGCAGTGTGTAAAATGACATCATCAAGAAAGTTCTCCAAAGTTCTAGAATGCAACGCTCCCTGGGTAACCCCAACCCTTTAGAATAATAACAGAAGCTACAGTGGCCTTCAAGGACAAGAACAATTCTAAATTTTAAACAATGCACCTGATGGCATTCCAACTACGACACTTTTAAGATGGCGGCACTAGGCCTTGGTCCAAAATATGGAGAAATATGGACATATATGAGACCCTTTCTAAGGGAAAAATAAATAACACAAAACATTTTTTTCAGCTATTATGCACTAAATTAAATGTACTTATGGATATTATAATTACTTTCTACAGAATATGTTAGGAAATAAAACCCAAAATTCTACACACTGCAGGTTTAATGTGGCTTAATAAACTATTCTCTCAATTCAAAGTATCAAAGCCAGGTGATGGGAAAATGGAGTGCGCTTTAAAGGTATATAAGGTGTAATATGACATCATCAAGAAAGTTCTACAAAGTTCTAGAATGCAACGCTCCCTGGGTAACCCCAACCCTTTAGAATAATAACAGAAGCTACAGTGGCCTTCAAGGACAAGAACAATTCTAAATTTTAAACAATGCACCTGATGACATTCCAACTATGACACTTCCAAAATAGCGGTGACAAGGCCTTGGTCCAAAGTATGGAGAAATATGGACATATATGAGACCCTTTCTAAGGAAAAACATTATAATTCAAAAAGAAAAAGCTATTATGCACTAAATTAAACGTACTTATGGATATTATAATTTTTTTCTACAAACTACACTGCAGGTTTAAGGGTAAGTAAGCGAAATGGTCCTTTTAGCTAACTTCCTGTCAGTGACTGCAGTTAGCGGTCCCCTCCCTCGTCCCCACGTCACCACATTAATGCACTGCGGTCTTCAAGCAGCGAGTTATCTAGTGGTGTTAAGCGTGCATACAATATAAGTGATCACTCACCTCTAATCTTTTTTCTCGTGGCAAGAAAAAAACCTGTCTTTTCAGCACACACACAGTATAGACAGGTAGCGGATCATGAGGAGATATTCACTGATCACATCTCCAGAATCACTGACTGCACCTTTAAAGACTTAAATGGAAGTAGCAGTGAAGGTTAGAGAGAGGCAGTTTACTTTGGATAGAGATACGCTGTTGACAGAGCGGGAAAGGGAAGCCAAATGCCCACTGGCTACATCAGCTGGGATTGTGTGTGTGTGTGTGTGTGTGTGTGTGTGTGTGTGTGTGTGTGTGTGTGTGTGTGTGTGTGTGTGTGTGTGTGTGTGTGTGTGTGTTGTGTGTGTGTGTGTGTGTGTGTGTGTGTGTGTGTGTGTGTGTGTGTGTGTGTGTGTGTGTGTGTGTGCTTGTGTGTGTGTGTGTGTGTGTGTGTGTGTGTGTGTGTGTGTGTGTATGTGTGTGTGTGTGTGCTCATGTGTGTGTGGTCTTCGTCTGTGGGTCACCTGGTCAGCCACCACCTCAGGCACTAAATGTCTGGATACAGTCGATTTTTGGAACTTTGAAATGACGTTTCCGACATTCTCTTAGACATTCCACAGGGAGAATCTCTGTCAAAAGTTGGTTTTAAAGGGACACTGTGTAACATTTTAAGTAATTTATTAGCTAAAATCAATATCCTCATTCATAAATATTTCATTTCATTTAACTTTTATTTATCCTCGAGAGACCAATTGAGGGGTGACATGTCCTCATTGGTGTAAAATCACCTCCGCCAATAATCTGAATTATCCTCCTGCGTGGAGAATTACAAATATTAATATTATATTTTGTAAATTGAGCAGGCAAGTCTTATGGAGGCATCCATGTTTTTGGAATGTCATCAGGTGCATTGTTTAAAATTTAGAATTGTTCTTGTCCTTGAAGGCCACTGTAGCTTCTGTTATTATTCAAAAGGGTTGGGGTTACCCAGGGAGCGTTGCATTCTAGAACTTTCTAGCACTTTCTTGATGATGTCATATTACACAGTGCACCTTTAAGGACGCTCCGGTGGCGTAGTGGATAGAGCGTGTACCGTATTGACTCCAGCCTCCGTTGCAGTGGTCACGGGTTCAAATCCTACCCGTGGACCTTCACTGCAGGTCATCCCACCCTCTCTCTCTCTCTCTCTCTCTCTCTCTGTCTCCCCATTTCAACTCTGTGCTGTCTAATAAAGCTTGAAAATGCCAAACAAAAAAAAAAAAAATGGTTTTAAATCAGCTGAGTCTAAACGCTTTCAGCCAACACAACCATATAGTTCACCCCCCAAATATTGAGACCAGATCTGTTTGACTTTCTCACAATCACATTATCACGTTATTGCTCTTGCATACAGTACATTTCCTCTATGTTAAACCTGCAGTGTGTAGAATATTGGGTTATACTTCCCAGCTGATTTTGTAGAAAATAATTATAATATCCATAAATATGTTTAATTTAGAGCATAATAGCTGAAAAACATGTTAAGAATTATTTATTTTTCCCTTAGAAAGGGTCTCATATATGTCCATATTTCTGCATATTTTGGACCAAGGCCTAGTGCCGCCATCTTGAAATAGTTGGAACGTCATCAGGTGCATTGTTTGAAATTTAGAATTGTTCTTCTCCTTGAAGGCCACTGTAGCTTCTGTTATTATTCGAAAGGGTTGGGGTTACACAGGGAGTGTTGCATTCTAGAACTTTCTTGATGATGTCATATTACACACTGCACCTTTAAATGTTGGTTCAGACACATAATAAAAAAAAAAAAATTGGGATATGATGCCGATTACGGTTTTTACAAATGTGGTCTATACAAGTGTAGTTAATGTGAGACAGCAATGCAGCTAAGCACCATTGTGGTCTAGTGCTGCAGAAACGTGTGGCCGTACTAAGCAGGGATGTGTGAAAATGTAGTAAAAAGTATGATTGAGCAAAAAATCTCAATTCTAGAACAGGAATTGGTTTGTCAGACGTTAAAACACACACACACAAACGACACACACACACACACACACACACACACACACACACACACACACACACACACACACACACACTCTCTAACCCACTCTATTATAAAGTAGAAAGGAAAATATAAAAGAAAAGGAAATGTAGGAAAATAAAATGATAGATGACATGTTCTATGTGCAATAGCTCTGAATGCACATGACTGATAGTGTCTTATTTTGAAACAAAAACGACATTTCTAAATCACTAATTCACTGAAAACACACATAGCTTTCTGGAAAGCCCTCTCCTGCCTCCAGCCAAAACTCACTTGCCTGGCCACCCAGACAGAAACACACACACACACACACACACACACACACACACACACACACACACACACACTGAACTCACCACAGCTTTGGACAGACAGCGAGCCGATCCCTGGCTGCAGTTTACACGTCAAGAGTAAACCACACAGCTTCTCCTATAACATTAATGAATACGCTGGTTTGGGTTAGAGATACATTTGTGTGTGGAGTCCAATTCACTTCCAATGTATTCAATGTTCTGGCAATTGAATGGATGGAAAAGAGAGAACACACACACACATTGGAACGGAAGAATAAAAACCCACTGAAAGATAAAGAGAGGAGAAAATGAGGATTTAGGCTATTTCTAAAACTGTCTAATTTTTCCTCTGATGGTCATGCTATTTTTATATCGTTTTTCTTTATGTCTTTGTCCATATCTTCACCCAGGAACAACTGGAGTAGGAAAAACACGCTCAACTATGTGAATTATTTTTGTACTAACAGAATTGAGTCCTGTGTGGTTGTTACTGATTTTGGTACTATTAGGGCCCTCATCACCTTTCGATAGCTCAGTTGGAGCGGAGGACTGTAGAAGAGAGTTACTGACATCCTTAGGTCGCTGGTTCAATTCCGGCTCAAAGGAGTTTGTTTTCTGTGGTTTAATGGCTGGCTACACTGCTGAATGGCCATGCTGCCACCCCGCTAACTAAGTTAGAGTACTTTCAGCAGTGGAAATGCAAGAGAGATCTAGGTTTAGCTTTACCTAACAACCTGAATCCATACTTCTCAGTGGAGTCAAGCCACAAGTAACTGTGCTACAAAGCCTGGCAGACCACAGAAAATAACCTCCTTCGAGCCGGAGTTGAACCAGCGACCTAAGGATATCAGTAACTCTCTTCTACAGTCCTCCGCTCTACCAACTGAGCTATCGAAGGGGATGGGTGCAGGTTTATTGGACTGTCAACTGTCAGCAGTTAGCTTCAGCTTTGTTTCGGCGGTCCCAAACGAAAAGTTGGATGTGGAAAATTGTAAAGTTTGTCATTTTCAGACCTCAGTCGGGGTAGATGGATTTGCTGCGAGTTCACAAATAGGAACTCAGACTTTTAACTGTGTTACATGAGCGTCCAGTCTGGAACACACCATCAGTTCTCTGTTTATGCGTATTGAAACTGCACTACAAAGCCTGGGCAGTCCACAGAAAACAACCTCCTTCGAGCCGGATTTGAACCAGCTACCTAAGGATATCAGTAACTCTCTTCTACAGTCCTCCGCTCTACCAACTGAGCTATCGAAGGGGATGAGACACCAGTCAGTGGACAGTGTAGTTTCAGCACTAAAGCCTGAAGCCTCATTTCCACAGAGCTTTTGTATGGCTATCAGGACAAAACACCTAAAGGTATTGTCTACAGTCCTCCGCTCTACCAACTGAAACAGGCCCCTGGACAATACTTCTCAGTGAACAGAAGCCTGATACAGTGTTTTAAATGCTTGTTAGTACCACAGACTGTGACTGTGCTGCGAAGACAGGGCAAACCACAGAACATGGGAGTCAATGAGAAAATGCTCTGTTTTGAAACCTGCCCTTCGTGGCCAGTCGGTGAACTACAACGTTTGTAACTTTCTCATTGGATGCTGGTAGAACTCGCTGTGGTTGGGGCTTGGTTAGAATCCAGCATAGTCTGGCACACCACAGAAAACAACCTCCTTCGAGCCGGATTTGAACCAGCGACCTAAGGATATCAGTAACTCTCTTCTACAGTCCTCCGCTCTACCAACTGAGCTATCGAAGGGTCTGAGGGTCGTCAATGTCGGGACCAGAATCCATTCAGCACATGTTAAAGACTGGTAGAAATTGGTTTGGAACAAAACCACACAATCATTTGCATTTCTACTGTCAAATGTTAGGAAGGGTACAATTCTGCTGTAAACTCACAACAGTTATGAAGCTGCTGCAAGCAGAGCTTTTTAAGGGCAATATGGCCACACACCAACAAAGATCCAGGGTTATGGTCCCCTGACAAACTGAAAGATAGAGCATTTAACTTCTACTACGAAGCCTGGGCAGTCCACAGAAAACAACCTCCTTCGAGCCGGATTTGAACCAGCGACCTAAGGATATCAGTAACTCTCTTCTACAGTCCTCCGCTCTACCAACTGAGCTATCGAAGGGGATGAGAAACCAGTCAGTGGACAGTGTAGTTTCAGCACTAAAGCCTGAAACCTCATTTCCACAGAGCTTTTGTATGGCTATCAGGACAAAACACCTAAAGGTATTGTCTACAGTCCTCCGCTCTACCAACTGAGCCATCAAAGGGGATGAGTGGGGGCTTAGTTGACGGTGTAATGTCAGTATGTGCCTAAAGACGAGTGCACAACTTCAGACTTTCAACAGTGTTACATTTCTCCAGTCTGAAACGCACCATTAGTACACAGTTTAGATGTGTGTTGAAACTGTACTGTGAAGCCCGGCACACTACAGAAAACATCCTCCTTCGAGCCGGATTTGAACCAGCGACCTAAGGATATCAGTAACTCTCTTCTACAGTCCTCCGCTCTACCAACTGAGCTATCGAAGGGGATAAGAGCCCGCTATGTGGGGACCAAAATCTGTTCAGCACTTGTTAAAGAGGGGTACAAATTGGTGTGGAACAACAGCACACAATCATTTACATTGCTACTGTCTCACATGTTAGGAAGGTGCTGTGAAATGACAACAGTAGCTGCTCAAAGCAGATGCTTCTAAGGGCTATCTGGCCACAGGCTAACAGAGTTCCCTAAAGGCCAGGACACACCAGCCCGATAATCGCCGTCGTCAAAAAAAAAGACGAATCTGTTTGGTGTGTGCCGTGACGTCGGCCGACGTAGAGGTCGTCGGGCTTGTTTTGAGCCTGTCGGCCGCCGATTGAACATGTTCAATCGGCGGCCGACCGTCTTTCATTTGGAGCAATTTGATTGGTGGAGGGCTAGCGAATCAGTGAAGCCCGGAAGTGAGGCGGGTAGCACAAACAGCTAACAACAGCTAGCCATCGTTTTAATGTGTTTGTTCGTTTCGTTTTGAGAGTACTCACATGCATCAACCCTTGTTGACTGCTCGACACCATGCTCGACACTCTCTGCTAAAAATTGTGCTCTTATGGTCCATAAATATAAATACGTATTTCTATCTATGTTTATGCTCTAGAGAGATGTCCAATCATTTCCGGCTTTCGTATTTTTTCGGGCCACAATACCGATTAGCGCCGCCTGCTGTTGTGGAGACATTACGTCCCGCGAGCGTACGGAAAATAAACAGTCGTCTCGGTGTGTTCTTTAGCAGCGACGGGAAGCTGGAGCTTCCTGAAACGGCCGACTCCATTTTTTTTGACGACGGCGATTATCGGGCTGGTGTGTCCTGGCCTTAACAATCCGAACCATAGAGCATTTTACGACTACTACAAAGCCTGGCACACCACAGAAAACAACCTCCTTCGAGCCGGATTTGAACCAGCGACCTAAGGATTGTACAATGTCAAAAGTTAGGAAGGGTACCAAAATAAGCACCTTTTACCCCCCATGCTGCTGAGATGTCACGATAGCCATGAGAATGCTTCAGCCAGGGCCTTCTAATGGCTACTGAGTAAGGGCACGGTCGACAGTTGACATACAAACTACTATCTAGGGTTAAAAGGTCGGCATGTAGTTGTTTGTTTTCTGTGTGTCACCATTCATTGAAAGTATTGGTGAAACTACACTTTGTCCCGCTGCTATTACTTATTGTTAGGTAGGTTTTTAGTTTGGTAGCTGCCGCAGCCAGAGTCTATAGGCAAAGCAGATCTAGTATTTTGACGTATTTTTACTCTGATGCAAACCTCAGAAAACATCCTCCTTCGAGCCGGATTTGAACCAGCGACCTAAGGATATCAGTAACTTTCTTCTACAGTCCTCCGCTCTACCAACTGAGCTATCGAAGGGGATGAGAGGGGATCTATTGGACTCTGTACTGGGCACGTATCTAAAGCCCTGAGTCAACAGTGCAATACAAAATACAATTTTACACAGTCAAAAGTTAGGAAGGGTATCAAAATAAGCACACCCCATGCTGCTGAGATGTCACTATAATCATGAGAATGTTGTGGCCAGAGCAAATGTCAACCTGCAGTTCTTTGTTTACTCTGTGGCATTTCTCCCCCTTCATTGAAATGATCGGCAAAACTACACTGTGTCCCTCTGCTATGATGTCACCATAGTTAGGTAGCTGCTGCAGCCAGAGTCCAAAAATAGCCTGGTGAGTAAGGGTAATGTCAGCAGTGGAAATGTAAGATAGGTCTATGGGAACATTTCCCTTACAAACTGACCAGGAAAGAGCATTTTAATGTGGATTTATGGAATTGCAAAGCCTGGACAGGCCACAGAAAACAACCTCCTTCGAGCCGGATTTGAACCAGCGACCTAAGGATATCAGTGACTCATTCTACAGTCCTCCGCTCTACCAACTGAGCTATCGAAGGGGACGCACTGCAGTAGAGCTGAGCGTGCTTTGTCAGCACTTGAGTCACTGTTTGGAATGGTGCCAAGAAATAATATGGGTTCTTGTATTTGAACAATAATGAAACTTTTTGCCTTTTTTTCTGGCATAAAACAACTAAATAGAAGATGGTGTGATGTTGATGGTTGATATAGTACTGGCATGTTGTGAGGAAGTGGGGGTGGACCTTGTAAATTGTGCAACAGACACTATTCCAACTTCTCTTATCTCGTGAATGTGAAATTACAGTAATAACATACTAAAGTCTAGTGGTACTACAAGTGGTGGAAAGTGGTTTTCTAAAGGGTTTCTTAACCATATCATAATAGTTGTTAATGAGAAAAAAAAGAGTAGAACAGTGTTCAAGTGCTGATGGTGTGTCGTTAAAATGTTTTTACACTTTTGTTAAAACTGTGTGTTTCTGTTTGGAATGGTGCCATGAAATAATATGGGTTCTCTTATTTGAACAATAACTCAACTTTTGCCTTTTTTATCTGGTAAAGAACAACTAAATAGTTCATGGTATAGAATATCTATATGATATCTAAGTGCAGAATACTTTTCTATGTCTCTTGGCGGGGTAGAACTGTAAACAGATTATCGTTGTTCTGAAACATGTACAATGACAAAATAAATCATCTTGAATCTTGTTGCTGTGTCGTTAAAATGTAAACTTCTGTTAAAGCTGTGCTAAAACCCCTGGCTCTGTCTTTTGTCCTGCCTCCCTCTGTGTCTCTTGTGCTTGTGTGCAAAGCCGCCATGTCTTGACTTGACTCGACTTACCCTGTGACTGACTGAATGGATTGCGGGGCCAGCTGTTGACTAATAGTCCACATTCACCACTAAAAAAACACCATGTCACCAACCACTCCCTGTTTGTGTGTGTGTGTGTGTGTGTGTGTGTGTGTGTGTGTGTTTGCATGCGTGCGTACGTGCCTGCGTGCATACCTTGTGCAAGCTTGTGTGCTTCTGTGTGTGTGTTTCTGCGTGCATGAGTGTGCTTGTGTTTGCCCGCCTGCCTGCCTGCCTGCATGCTTGCCTGCCTGCCATCCGCGTGCATGTGTGTCTGTGTGTGTGGGTGGGAGAAGGGAGGGGCCCAACTGAGTAAATAGGTTGGGGGTTGGGGGTTGTGGTTGCTGTCGGGGCAAAGCAAGAGTTTGTAGCATTTGTATTGTTTGAGTGACAGTGGGACAGCGAGGGGGAACGGGTGGTCCCATACCCAGGAAACAATGCCTGAAAACACACTGCCCTCTCTGGCCTTAAGCCCCCTTTGTTTCGGCGCTATGGGAAAAGTCCTAACAAATAGCCAGTCAGTAGCCATGATTCATGCCTTTATCATGACTTGGGAAATCTCCTTGGGCGAAACACAGCATTGGTCTGAGATGGTGCATTGTTGTGCATTGTCAGAGGTATATAGGCCTTTTACTATAACAGGCCATTGTAGGTGATTAGCGCAGGAGGATGTTGGATTTTGTGTCCAGCAGTGTTGCAGGGAAAAGTTGGTTTTAAGCAGATACAAACTAGAATATACACAAAACTATACCCTTCTACAATCTACAGACTTGTTCTCGTACTTTCTAAGAATTTCAGAAATTCTCGATGTAAAGCAGCAACGAGTAACATTTAAACATCTTTTAAACAGCCTCATGTTTCCTCTCATAATCATAAATTACCTTTAACAGCAAACAAGACCATCTGTGCAAAGAAATACTTTTTTATATAGTTTTTATTACTGCATTTGATCTGGTCGTACACCCAGTCCAATTTTCGGTTCACGCGTGCATGCTCTATGGTCACATATCCGTATTGGTCGCAGATTTCAGTGCGGCGCAGGAACGCGATTTGAGAAGCCTATGGCTCCAGGTGAGGGAAGGGGAGCGGGAGCCTTGTTTGAGACAGTTGTTTGTTCATAATGACTGATAACGGGGCTAAACCATCAAAGAAAAAAAAGAAAATGCAATGAAGAAAAGCTAAAAGGGAGAGTGATAGTCGGGCGGGAGGGCGTTGCCAAGCAACGTATACACAATTTCACGCAGCGAAACTAGACTGCAGTGTTTACTCCTAAATGAATGAGCGGTAGCCTACTAAAACAAAGTTTACTTTGCCTCACCAGCATCATCAGATGACCATTATTCATCTGAAATAGTCATTATTTACAACATAAACACATTACCTCATCGTGATCCATACTAACTAACTGCCATTTCTCGTTCATTCGCTTTGTGTGAGGACACGGGGACTCGTTCAGCTCCGTGAGAGGTGACAATGCATCAACTCATTGCAATCAGGTGTGTTTAGCACTTACTGCCATTAGTTGATGCTGTGTCACCCATAGACTCACAGAGCCGAAAAGAGTCCGGTGCCCTCCACACTTTCAACACACGGACACGCACCATATTGCTTCCTGATTATTTGAATCTTGCACTCCCTGCACGAGCTACAAAACAGCTTCACGACAGCTGGCGTCGTTAAAATACTACCGCTTTTGTTCAAAGGTGTCGCCAACGTGCCGACTTACTCGTAGTGGCTTTAAGTTCTTGACGTATAAGATTATTATTTATTGATTAAACTTTAGGTAAAGAGAGCGTTATCTATAGAATTAAACTTGAATAAATGTTTTATTAACTCCGGATATTCAAGACTTAAAGTGCTTTTGAATCATTTGAATTTTGTTTTCATTATTAAAAATTCACCTACTTCTCCTTCAAAGGTGCAGTGTGTAATATGACATCATCTAGAAAATTCTACAAAGTTCTAGAATGCAACGCTCCCTGGGTAACCCCACCCCTTTAGAAAAATAACAGAAGCTACAGTGGCCTTCAAGGACAAGAACAATTCTAAATTTTAAACAATGCACCTGATGACATTCCAACTATGACACTTTCAAGATGGCGACACTAGGCCTTGGTCCAAAATGTGCAGAAATATGGACATATATGAGACCCTTTCTAAGCGAAAAAATAATAATTAAAAAAAAAAATTCAGCTATTATGCATTAATTAAATGTACTTGTGGATAATTACTTTCTACAAAATCTGCTAGGAAATAAAACCAAAAAATCCAAACACTGCAGGTTTAAGTTAAAGAGACTATGGAGTAAGGAACTTTTAAATGTTTCTGAAACAGTCTCATTGTTCCTCTGGAGATAATAAATGACCTGTAACAGCAAACGAGACAGTCAGTGAAGATAATGCTATTTTTGTTGCAGATAAACATTTCATATCGAGGAATTAGCATTGCTATACAGTACCACTGACTATCTGTGTAACAATGTGGCCACAATACAGCACATACACAACCCAACTACAGCTCTGGAAAAAAATGAAGAGACCACTCCAAATGTTCAGAGTCTCTTTGTGTTACTCTTTAGAGGCATATGTTTGAGTAGAATGAACATTTTGGTTTTATGATATAAACCACTGACAACATTTCTACCAAATTCACAATACATTTTTTGTCATTAAAGAGAATTTTCAATAAGTAATCTAGAGATGAAGATTGAAGAAAAATCCAGACTGGTCTCTTAATTTTTTTAATGGAGCTGTATATTGGTTTTCACCTAGTCTTGTTCAATATCCTTACACATTAAAGGGTAACTGCACCCCCTGTTTGAGCTACTGCACGATTTTGAAAAATGCTTTCAGACCATGGATTCTGAATTCCGTTTGAGAACCTTTGTTTTTAAACATTCCGACATCCACTTTCGGGAGGGAGGGGGCGCGCGGTGTCTGTGAAGGAGGGGGCTAGCTGCTAGTTATCACTCAGGAAGATCTGAATGACATGACTTCATTGAAATATCGAGTGACACAAAGTGTAACGGCACTGTCGCTACACAGTGAGCTCATATGCCACACAGATAGGTCGTCTGAGGTGGAGGACTTTCTTATTCTAAATTGTTGGCGGGTGTTTCTATCGTAGTGTTAGGAGACCGAGTAGCGCAAGTGAACGAGCGGCAGTCGTGTGTGTGTGTGTGTGTGTGTGTGTGTGTGTGTGTGTGCGAGCGAGCGAGCGGTAGCGTGTGTCAATCAAGTGAAGTAAAGAACAAGTCCGGGTCCGTGTGTGTTATACAGTGTGAGATAATGCAGACACACTGCCGATAGAAGTGAAGTGTGTTAACCCCCGAAATAACATCCTTGGAGGGACAGTATAACAGTAATAGCTCATGGACCAGCCATGGACCTATGAAGAGCGTGACCGGCTTTGCGGCGACGTGATGACGTACTACTGTACCAAAAGTACAGTAGTACGTCATTTTTCGAACCCGATGGAAAAAAGTTTTTTTCAAATCTTAGTAAAGTTCTAAAATGATTTACAATACAAAACATTTCTTAAATTGCCGATATTTAACATATTGCAATTTTTTTCAATATTAACACCAGCATATATGTGTTCCTTGCCAACATAGTGATTTAATTCAGCTTCTATCTCAAAAAACAAGTAAAAGGGTTCAGTTACACTTTAACAATAAACCTTCACTCTCATTCCCCTAACATACATTAACTGTTAACCTGTCTCTTTCTATTCAAACGGTCAGTGTAGGACGGTTATATATTTGGTCGTAAAACACTCCAATGAACAAACTTTAATTTTTTTTGTTAACTTCACCCAAAGCGCTCTAACAATGTGTAACTCAATCCAGGCTCTAGGTTGGAACACACCTCCTGAAGTCCTGCCTGTTTATTCACAAGTTTAGGATTGTATTCAGTGAGGGGTGTATGTGTGTGTGATTGTGTGTGTGTGTGTGTGTGTGTGTGTGTGTGTGTGTGTGTGTGTGTGTGTGTGTGTGTGTGTGTGTGTGTGTGTGTGTGTGTGTGTGTGTGTGATTGTGTGTGTGTGTGCGTGTGTCTGTGTGTTTGTGTGATTGTGTATGTGTGTGATTGTGTGTGTGTGTGATTGTGTGATTGTGTGTGTGTGTGCGTGTGTCTGTGTGTGTGTGTGTGTGTGTGTGTGTGTGTGTGTGTGTGTGTGTGTGTGTGTGTGTGTGTGTGTGTGTGTGTGTGTGTGTGCACGTGTCTTCCAGTGTGTGTGTGTGTGTGTGAGAGAGATGTATGTGCGTGTGTGTGTGTGTGTGTGTGTGTGTGTGTGTGTGTGCACGTGTCTTCCAGTGTGTGTGTGTGTGTGTGTGTGTGAGAGAGAGAATGTATGTGTGTGTGTGTGTGTGTGTGTGTGTGTGTGTGTTGTGTGTGTGTGTGTGTGTGTGTGTGTGTGTGTGTGTGTGAGTGTGCCTGCGTGCGTGCCTGCTTGTGTGTGTGTGTTTCGCTGCATGTGTGTGTGTGTGTGTTTTTCCCCCACCCGAAAAACACGTCAGGGTATCTGCTTACATTCAAGCCCAATTAACAAAACAATGGGGCCCGGGATTTGCAGTAGAATCAAGCCTTGCCTTATTTGTCAGCATCCATCTGTTAATTGTTTGTGAGAATTAGGTCCCACACAATGGTTATCACCTACAATTAGGTCAGATAGAGTGGAGAAGGAACTGTCATTAGTCTTAAAAAAATGCTAACAACACCAATTAGTTGTTAGCAATTGTTGTCTGCAATGTTGTTGTCCAAATGCAACTCATTAGGCGTAGTCGAATACACAGAGTGCCCATGCAGTCATACTGGTTCAGCTGGCTCGACCCCATTCAAACCAGAGCTGTTTAAATGTAATGGAATATGGCATGAGGTCTGTTACATGTAATTAGTGATCATCATAGGAAATAATTAGACTGTTTTCATACATACAGCTCTGGAAAAAATTAAGAGACCACTCTAAATGTTCAGTGTCTCTCGTTTTACTATTCATAGGCATATGTTTGAGTAGAATGAACATTTTGGTTTTATAATATAAACTACTGACAACATTTCCACCAAATTCCAATAAGAAATATTGTCATTAAAGAGCATTTTCAATAAGTAATGTAGAGATGAAGATTTAAGAAAAATCCAGACTGGTCTCTTAATGTTTTTCCAGAGCTGCATTTAAAAGTTCCTCATAGCACCTTTTAATGTAAAAACAGATAACTTGCTGTTGTTAGACCTTAATTTAAATTTGTAGACGAAATACCACTCGATACATCCTTACAATACGGTAGCTCTAAGCCACAATGTGAATGTTCTGAAGGTTTTTTTCCAACTTGACAGATAAGATATGGCATTTTACAAACCACGATATAGAACGGGATATACAGCTCCGGAGACCGGTCTGGATTTTTCTTAAATCTTCATCTCTACATAACTTATTGAAAATGCTCTTTAATGACAATATTTTCGAGGTGAATTTGGTAGAAATGTTGTCAGTAGTTTATATTATAAAACCAAAATGTTCATTCTACTCAAACATATGCCAAGTAATAGTAAAAACGAGCACTGAACATTTGGAGTGGTCTCTTTATTTCTATTTTTTCCCGGAGCTGTATTTATGCTCATTAGCCGTAGTCTAATACACAGAGAGCCAATGCAGCCATACAGGTTCAGCTAGCTTGGGCCCATTCAAACCAGGGCTGTTTAAATGTAATGGAATATGGCATGAGGTCATGACATCTGTGGGTGAATTGTTATCAGTGTGGAAAATGATGCTCAGGGTCTGGAACTGATAAAAACATTAAAATAAAATGCATGTGAGACAGAATGTGCAGATGATGACCAATTGGGAGGGAGAATGAAGTAGCATTTGGAAGGACAGTGTGTGAAGTTAGGGGAGCTAACATTTTCAAGGCTGGTGTGTGTGTGTGTGTGTGTGTGTGTGTGTGTGTGTGTGTGTGTGTGTGTGTGTGTGTGTGTGTGTGTGTGTGTGTGTGTGTGTGTGTGTGTGTGTGTGCGTGCGTGTCTCCACTAGCTGTTTGAGTGTTGAGACCCAACTAAAACACTTTGGGCCAGTTTCACAGACATGGATTAAGCCTAATAATAATAATAATAATAATAATAATAATAATAATAATAATAATAATAATAATAATAATAATAATAATAATAATAATAATAATAATAATGGATTGGATAGTGCTTTATTTCCTCAAAGCGCTGTACAGGGTTCCAGGTTCCATTCATTCACACACAGTCATACCGGTTTCATAGACATGGATTAAGCCAAGTCCTCGACTGAATTGTACTTTCAATGGACAATCTTCATTCCAAATGTCATTTAGTAGTTTAAGACTAGGCTTAATACATGTCTGTGAAACTGGCCCCTTTAAATTGGAAGGAAAGCTGCCTACATTTGAGCCTCAACTTATTATCTTGTGTTGAGATAACTTACCATTCATATGTAATGTAACGTTAAAGGGACACTGTGTTACATTTTAAGTAATGTATTAGCTAAAATCAATTTCCTCATTCATAAATATGTCCTCATTGGTGTTAAATCACCTCTGCCAATAATCTGAATTATCCTCCTGAGCGGATAATTACAAATATTAATATTACATTTTGTACATTGAGCAGGCAAGTCTTATGGAGGCATCCATGTTTTTGGAATGACATCAGGTGCATTGTTTAAAATTTAGAATTGTTCTTGTCCTTGAAGGCCACTGTAGCTTCTGTTATTATTCAAAAGGGGGGGGGGGGGGTTACCCAGGGAGTGTTGCATTCTAGAACTTTGTAGAACTTTCTTGATGATGTCATATTACACAGTGCCCCTTTAAGGCTTTGAGCTCTAGTTAGGACTTGCAAAAAGTCAAAGTTGAGCTGACTTATTATTTTTAAGCTCAGAACATTTTCCAGGCAGTTTTAACACTGTTTAAAGTGTGAATCAACATTTAGACGGTTTTGTTCGTCATCTGTATGACAGAGAGTAACTTAGCACAACTGATATTGTTTGAAATGTGTAGGATGTAGAACTCAAACTTTCTAGATTTCATACATATGAAAGATACATTTTCACTATACAGCTCTGGAAAAAAATGAAGAGACCACTCCAAATGTTCAGTGTCTCTCGTTTGACTATTTATAGACATAATTGAGTAGAATGAACATTTTGGTTTTATAATATAAACTACTGACAACATTTCTACCAAATTCACAATAAGAATATTGTCATTAAAGAGCATTTTCAATAAGTAATGTAGAGATGAAGATTTAAGAAAAATCCAGACTGGTCTCTTAGTTTTTTTCCTGAGCTGTATCTGAATGATAAGCTATTTCAACTAAAGATAATGAGTTGGCTCAAACAGAGGCATTTCTCCTTCAAACTAAAGCATTTTAATGGCCACACAACTAAAACGTCTAGTGAAGACAGTTACTTTTATCTTATCTTTAGCATTTTTTTTCAGTGGGAAATGATACAGTGGGTTTAGAACTGATTAAAAGCCTGTGTGTGTGTGCGTGTGCGTGTGCGTGTGCGTGCGTGTGTGTGTGTGTGCGTGTGTGTGTGTGCGTGTGTGTGTGTGTGTGTGTGTGTGTGTGTGTGTGTGTGTGTGTGTGTAGACAGACTATACAGATGACCAATGGGAGAGTGAATGAAGAAGCATTTAGAAGGTCAGTGTGTGTTCTTAAGTAGCCACATTCTCTTGCTGTAGTGTCCTTGAGCAAGACAGCAACATTTTAGCTGCTCAGTCTGTTAATGGTGCTTGTCTAAGACAATAGAAAAGAACAACACACACACACACACACGCACACACACACATAAACACACACACACACAGACATAAACACAAACACACACACACACAAACAGAAACCCAACAAACACACACACACACACACACACACACACACACACACACACACACACACACACACACACACACACACATCTTAACGAAAACAAGTCTAAAGAAGTGTTCACTTTATTTGTCCATGGCTACATTGACATTTTTACTTTTCGCATTATGTGTTCAGTTGCAAATTAACTTGCTGTTACATATGGGTTTCTGTTTTGGGCGCGTTCTTAGTTTGTCCCCCCCCCCCCCCCCCTCTCCCTTGCCTCTGATTGAGTGAGCAGGTGTGCTGCCTCTCTCAATCACACACAGGTGTTCAATCAGTGAGCAGCAAAAGCAAGAGGAGAAACTGACCCTGCGTTCCAAATCACATACTCTTTCTTTTTTCTACACTACATACTAAAGTACAGAAGAGTTTTAGGGACACAAGAGGGGGAAGAAATCAGATAAGGAAGATTTATTTTTCATTATGTCGAGAAATGTCAAGAATAAAGACAAATACTCCTAAATGCTATTGGAGTTAGTGGGGCATGTGTATTTTCAGCATACTAAAACTGACATACATTGTATTGGGACATTCTAAATCTTTTTCTGGCATACTAAATAGTAGGGAAGTATGGGGATTGGAACGCAGGGTCAGTCTTGGCCCCTGCTCTGCTGCTGACCTGGTCTTACCATGCTGATGTTGGTTTCCCTTTTACCCTTAGCCCAATCTGTGGATGAACACTTGCACACCCAGGCAGCAGATAAGAGCATATAATGACTCCCACTGGTTCATCATGTTCCATCAAAATGCCCACACACACACACACACGCACGCACGCACGCACACACAAACGCACGCACACACACACACACACACACACACACACACACACACACACACAAACTGTACCAGAATGTATTTCAGACAGAGCTCAAGACATTCCTCATAGTTTTCATTTGAATGTAAAACAGATAACTTGTTTTTTGACCTTCATTTTATTTTGTTGGAAAACTACCACATGATACAAGCTAACTATACTGTAGCCTAAGCCAACTCTTGGATGGTTCAAGTATGTTGTTCAGCTTGACAGATAAGATATTGCATTTACAAATCCCCAAGAAAAAGAGTTAAAGAACGGGATATATTAGGGTGCTCCGGTGGCTTAGTGGATAGAGCGTGTAACATATCGGCTCCGGCTTTCGTTGCAGTGGTCGCGGGTTCAAATCCGACCCGTGGACCTTTACTGCAGGTCATCCCCCTCTCTCCCTCTCTCTCTCTCTCTCTCGCTGTCTCCCCATTTCATCTCTGTACTTGAAAATGCCAAAAAAAAATTATCTTAAAAAAAGATCGATTCAAGATTCAAGATTTGTATTAGTGTCCCAAGAGGGCAAATTGGTTTACAGCGAGGAGAGGCGACAGCACATAACAGTACAGAACAGTGACGGATGCAGACCTCACAACATGTACGCAGGCCTGGGCCACTATAGTGCAAAGTGCAAGAATCAGGAAGAAACCACCACAACACAGTCAGTTCCTTTCCCTCCACAGATTAAGACGGGCCACGCTGGGGATAGAGGCTTGGGGCCATGCTGGGGATAGAGGCTTGCTGTACGGCAAAACTCGCCCGAGATATGACCAGAGAACGTTTGCAACAATATCCAAATAAGTCTCAAAATAATGCAGCACTGAATCCATTCTTCCCTGTCCACACACACACACACACACACACACACACACACACACACACACACACACACACACGCACACACACACACACACACACAAACTAACCTCCAGATAGGGAGGGCTACTAGCCACTGTCTCCCCTGGGAACGTTAACACAATATAGCCATATAAGTGGTAAAGCAAATCCACTCAATTAATACATGCATAATACCTACAGACATATCGGTTATTACGCCACACTAAAACACCCCTAAAAATAAATTAAAAACAATGAGTTAAAGTGGATATAAGCCCATTATACTGATACACTTAATTCAACACGTTGACAGATGAGTGGGACTAAAACACACACTGCATAACAATACTGTGAAAAAGACAGATTCAATTTTCATTAAATGATAACACATTCCATTCTAGAACAATACCATTCCATTTTTTTTTTTTTAGTATTCATAAATTCCGGGCACGGACGACTGAACCTCAACCTTTGTTAATATGAATATATTGTGGAGCATATTAGCATAATCCACTTCATAATCCACTGCAGCCAGCACTCAGCCAGTAGTACAAAGATAACACACACACACACACACACACACACACACTCACAAAGCCACACACACACACACACACAGACACACACACACACACACACCTCCTCAGATAAGGAGGGGGAACTAGCCACTGTTTCCCCTGGGAATACTATCACAAGATAAACGGAGCAAAAGAGACCCACTTTATGCTCCTATTATGAGATAAAAGAAATATATAAATATATATATATGACAAAAAAGGCTTCGCAAAGTTTTCTTCCCAAAGCATTTCCCCTTTTGACGGATGGCGGTGGAATATAAAAATATAACACACACACACACACACACACACACACACACACACACACACACACACACACACAAGCGCATGATTTTGTTACCTCACTGAGACATTGAAATATGTTTTTCCGGCAAAAAAAATAACTTAAAAAGTCGTTGTAGTGCGACGCCACAAATCACAATGGTGACGAGTGAGCAAACAGGAAGCAAACTGACATCACTAATGAGTGTGTGTGTGTGTGTGTGTGTGTGTGTGTGTGTGTGTGTGTGTGTGTGTGTGTGTGTGTGTGTGTGTGTGTGTGTGTGTGTGCCGTGACTGAGGCAGTGAAAAGCTCCCTCTCCCTCTTACGTCCGCCAATCTTTCCAAATTGGCCTCTGGGATGACGCCACCACACAACTACATGCATCCCGCTGTGCTGCATGCATTCCTGGTGTGTGTGTGTGTGTGTGTGTGTGTGTGTGTGTGTGTGTGTGTGTGTGTGTGTGTGTGTGTGTGTGTGTGTGTGTGTGTGTGTGTGTGTGTGTGTGTGTGTGTGTGTGTGTGTGTGGACAATGGCAACACTTCCTTTTTGGCCCTAATAGGCAGGGGAGCCCTAGTCTATTGTGGCCTGATTAGGACGCCCATTCAAGCTCTCTGTGGATTCTCTAATTGCGCACACACACACACACACACACACACACACACACACACACACACACACACACACACACACACGCACACCTCCCACCCAACTACACTCTCCTCACCATTATACTGTAAGACTTAATGAGACACAATTACTACCCCCTAGGAGTCCCACGAACGGCCAATCACACACACACACACACACACACACACACACACACACACACACACACACACACACCCCATTGAATGACCACTCAAGGGACAGAATGAGTGAGGGGACATTCACTTGCATTGTCCAGTCAAAAGCACATTGAGAGAAACCCTTTTACATATATAAATGTTTCTTTTAAAATGGCCGCTCATAATTAGGCCTTCAAGAGGGACAGGGCAGTGGAGTGGGCAGGGTTAGTTCAATAAGGAATAGAAGGGCTTTTTCTAGCTACAAAAGACCTAGGAATGACATGTTATAGACGTGTGAAAGAGGTAGGGAGAATGTGTGTGTGTGTGTGTGTGTGTGTGTGTGTGTGTGTGTGTGTGTGTGTGTGTGTGTGTGTGTGTGTGTGTGTGTGTGTGTGTGTGTGTGTGTGTGTGGGAGGGAGGGAGCGAGAGCGAGAGAGCGAGAAAGCGAGAGAGCGAGAGAGGGAGAGAGGGAGGGAGGGAGGGAAAATGGAGAAAAGAATAGTGGACGAATAGTTACCGAGGTGAAAAAAAAACTGAAAAAAATAGAACAAAACTAAGTAGAGAAAGTTGACAGGACTTTCTTTTTTGCTGTTTTTTTTTGTTACCTTTTCTAAGACTATTTGGCGTGGGAAATGGGCTAGACTTTGAAGGATGCCTGCCAGTTAGGAGTGAATATGAATAGCCTGTAGTTGTGCACTGTGATTTTTTGTATGCTTGGGCACTTCACGTTTGGCTCAAGAGTGTGAAATATTCCTTTAAAATGTGTAAGACTAGGACAAGTTTTTTTTTTTTTTTTAAGTTGCAGTAAAGAGAGGTGAAAGCCACATTTTGCAGACAGCTTTTGAACTGTGTGTGTGTGTGTGTGTGTGTGTGTGTGTGTGTGTGTGTGTGTGTGTGTGTGTGTGTGTGTGTGTGTGTGTGTGTGTGTGTGTGTGTGTGTGTGTGTGTGTGTGAGTGTGTGGGTGGGTTGTTTGGGTGGTTGTATGGGAACGTTTTCTGTTATTATTCCATGGTGAGAATCGGACAGATATTGTTTCCAGCATTTCTGTCTGACAGTTATAATTGTGTATGTTCCCTCATATAGTTTTGCTTTATATATATATATATATATATATATATATATATATATATATATATATATATATATATATATATATATATATATATATTACGTTTGTGATGAGTATATAATTTTATTTCATCATAATTGCAATTTTATTTGCTCATTTCACAATTGTAACGGCCACAGGAAAGCTTGTCCTGAATGTATTACTCAAACTGTTTATTTCAGATCCAAACTTTTGGGTATGATGTATGATGTGAAAGAGATAGCTGTGCATTGTGTGGAATTGCCCGAAAGAATAATAATAATAAAAAATAAAAATAAATAAAAAAAAGTTACTGTTGCCAGGGACGCACCACATCCTGAAATATACAGTGCATACATATGTTAGTTGGATACATTACGTTCAAGGCCTCACTTTAAAGTCACTTTGAGTAAGAAGTGTGACAACTCACCCCACTCTCCCCTATATATATATTTTTTTCATGATCAATCTAATTGTATATGCACAATTGGAACAGCCAACAAAGTCCTGAATGTATAAGTTGAATGTATGTGAATTTGAATTGCGAAATAAAAGATATTTGGGAATGAGATGCACGATTTCGCAGACAGC
>CM049406.2:5022500-5025000 GCA_026929865.2 Hyperoplus lanceolatus
CATAGAAACAATGTGTTGAGTGACTGATAGACAGTATACACACTTTCAGTTTAAAATCTTAGCTACTTAAAGGCCTACTTCACCGGTTGGAATATGAAGGTGTATTGAACTCGGAGATCCTATTTAGTATAAATGTGCAATTTTTTTTTTGTAAATCGGATCATCCTAGCCAGAGAAAAGGCAGAAAGAGTGTTTTATGGTCTCACTGTCTAACCCTACAGTTTCCTTCTTGTGACATCACAGTAAGGGTTAGGATTAACAGGACAGCTGGGCCAAGGGAAGACTAAGGGAAGACTGAGGGAAGAAAAACCTCATTCATTTTATTGTAATAGTTATTTTATAATGATAGAACGCTGGTTCCGTATGGGTGAAGTACTCCTTTAACCCTTGTAAAATGTTTCACGAAAAAAGAAAAATGTTGCAGATTTCGTAAGTTGTTTTTTTTTAACCCTCCTGTTATGTTCCGGGTCAAATTGACCCGTTTCAAAGTTTGAAGATCTAGGAAAAATAGTTAAAATAATTTTTTCAGTATGAAACTTCTTCTGCTTGCCTTAATTAGGGTAATCAACATATAATATGAAAATATTTCATCTCACACATTTGCAACCACCCCCTGCATGTTTATATCACATAGATACTGTTGGGTCAATTTGACCCGGCAGTAAAACTGGTGGTAAAGGGTGTCAGAAATGTAAGACTATTTATTTCTTTACACCTGTGAGACATATTTCACCCAAATCTCACACAAGCACACACATACGCACGCCCACACACGCACACACACACACCCACACACACACAAACACACACACACACACACACACACACACACAGTTGCAAGTGTTATGACTTTTGACAGGAACCATTTATGTTCCCTTTGGAAAACTCCACCCACATTCAGTGGACACTCAACAGGGGAGGGGCAAAACATATAAAATATTCTCTGCATGGGAGTCCTACCAACATTCCACTCTGTCAGGCAGACCTTTACAAAATGAGTAGCAGAAACAAAAGGATGACAGTCCAGGAGGCTCTGGAAGTCATCATTGATCATGACAGTGAAATAGAGGAGGATGTATCTTGAGCTAAATTCTGATTCTAATGATTCTGAATTTGAACCAGATGAGGGAATTGCTATTCCTATTCCTCCAAGCAAGACATTCATGTCAACAAATTGTGAAATTCATCCCCAAATATGCGTTTGCAGAAAACATACAGGTGTAACTCATATAATTAGAATATCATTGAAAATGAATTGGAATTAAGGCAAAAAGTCATGCAGAATGGACCCAAACCAAGTACTGAGTACACATGCATGATTATACTTTATAGAGGGCTGATATTTCTGTATTAAAATCCCTTTTTTTATTGATTTCATGTAATAATCAAATGTTCTGAGATTTTAAATTTGGGGTTTTCATAAGCTGTGTAAACCATAATAATCTAAATTATAACACATAAAGGCTTTAAATATCTCACCTTTCATGTAATGGGTCTATTTACTATATTAGTTTCACCTTTTGAGTCAAATTACTGAAATAAATGAACTTTTGCACGATATTCTAATTTTTCGAGTTTCACCTTAAAGACAGTGCCAGGGCCCACTAGGATGGCACTGACTCGTGTGACTGACATCAAGTCAGCTTTTGAGCTGGTCATGCCAGATTCAATACAGAAAATCATTCTGGAAATGACTAATCTAGAAGGGAGGTGTGTTTTGGGGAAAAGTGGAAGGAGCTGGAGAAAACACATTTAGATGCGTATTTGGGGCTCCTTATCCTGGCTGGGGTCAAAGGATGAATCGACAGCCAGTCTGTGGGATGCAGAGACAGGCAGGGCTATATTTCAAGCCACAATGTCTCTGGAGACTTTTCACATTGTCTCCAGTGTTCCAAAAGTAATAAAGTGGTGAAACATTACAAAAAAAGTTTGAACATGTATTTTTTTAATGAAAAACGAGTGAATTATCCTTATTGAACCATTACCTGTTAGAGGTAAGGAACACCACATTGCACTAAATATTGATAGAACAGTTAGTAATGGAGTTGGTAATGACATGTTCACACTGCTTGTTAGGATTATTTTTGGTTTAGGACATCTTTTGGAGATTTAAACATGCACCGGGTCAAATTGACCCGGGAACACCATTGCTGTTCCTGACAAATGAACATAACAGGAGGGTTAAACTTATTCTCTAGTGCACTGTCATTTACTGAAGCAATTTCTTCTTGTAAGATGGTTTATACTATACATGCATTGGATTTCCTCAACCATTTATTTCTATAAAGATTTGAACAAAAGCATGTGCACATTCAACAGATTACTGAGGTGTATGTCTTGCAGTGTGCAACATTCAAACGTCTTTGAGCCAATAGAATCGCTCGATTAAATATTACTGGACAAAGGTCGTAAGATTAAAGCACTAAACGTAGATCAAAGGTCCACCAATCCTCTCTTTTTTATGGGCCCACCATTCACTCTCAATGCAATAATAGACATT
>CM049406.2:5030000-5035000 GCA_026929865.2 Hyperoplus lanceolatus
TAGTCTGTCCGTGTACAAACTCCAAGTTATGCCACTCGGAGATGATAAAGCACGCACCGGAACGTAATTAACCTTATCTCACACACACACACACACATACACACACACACACACACACACACACACACACACACACACACACACACACACACACACACACACAAACACACACACGCACACACACCATTATCTCACCTCAAATAAGCCCTACAACAGGTGTGTTTAAGTGGCTGGCGCTCCACTAGCATTGCAGCTCATTTGTGAGATAGCGCGTGTCAAAGGCTAACCAAGCCCAGGAGTGATGGCTGTGTGTGAACGGCCCTAATACAAATGTCAATCTGTCTTGTCTGTCTCTTGTGCCTAATGGCATTTTATCTGCAAATGAGGGACTGGGGATTTACTCTGTTTATAGTCCAGCTCTGCAGGTTTTAAAGGTGCAGTGTGTGATATGACATCATCAAGAAAGTTCTACAAAGTTCTAGAATGAAACGCTCCCTGGCTAACCCCAACCCTTTTGAATAATAACAGAAGCTACAGTGGCCTTCAAGGAGAAGAACAATTCTAAATTTTAAACAATGCTCCTGATGACATTCCAACTATGACACTTTCAAGATGGCGGCCATAGGCCTTGGTCCAAAATATGCAGAAATATGGACATATATGAGACCCTTTCTTAGGGTTTTTTTCAGCTATTATGCACTAAATTAAATGTACTTATGGATATTATAATTACTTTCTACAAAATCTGCTAGGGAATAAAAGCCACTGCAGGTTTAATAGTGATTGTATGTGAAAATAAATCAAACAAAACTAAACAAGTTAACAGCAGTTTTACTTTAGGATTTATATTTGTCTTGTGGAAATCCTAAAAGACAATCCCAAATTCTTGAGGGGACTTTTTGGGGGCTTGTCCATGTGCCAGTCACCTGTCCCCAAGCTGTGAACTGCAGGTGAAAGTCTATTAGAGAAACACACACACACACACACACACACACACACACCCCTCTCTCTCTCTCTTTCTCTCTCTCTCTCTCTCTCTCTCTCTCTCTCTCTCTCTCTCTCTCTCTCTCTCTCTCTCTCTCTCTCTCTCTCTCACACACACACACACACACACACACTCTCTCACACACTCACACACTCGCTCACACACACACACACAAACACTCACTCTCTCTCTCACACACACACAAACCCACCCCTCCTCCCACCATAGAAACAGAGCAGCAGCCTGAGCATCGGTTACACACCAATGGCTGTCTATCAGAGTGGAACCCGTATTGATTAACACGACTGATAGACGGCCGGACCCACCGGGCTCCAGCCACCAACTGTCGACTACACACACACACACACACACACACACACACACACAAAAAAAACATGCATGCACAATCTCACACACACACACACACACAGACAAAGCCTTCCTGACACACACACACACAAACACACACATTCTCTCACACACAGACACACACACACTCTCTCTCACACACACACACAAACACACACATTCTCTCACACACAGACACACACACACACACAAACACAAAAAACCTGCACGCACGCACACACACACACACACACACACACACACACACACACACACACACAAACTCACACACACGCACACACACACCCTGCCTTCTGTGTGCCCCGGCGATAGTGGGTTTAGGGTTACTTATGGCCCCCTCGCATACCAAATTTAAGGGCTTGCAAATGGAATTAGTGCATCTGTTTAGAAGTCAATTTCTGCATTCTCCAGTCTGAAAACTAGCCCGCCTCAATTCTCCCAGGATTCTCAAAGTTCACCATTATAAAAGAAAAAAAGGGGGGTGCCCTTGGCTCAGTTGGTAGGGCGTCTCCCCCCCCCATGGGCCTCGGCAGCGGACCCGGGTTCGATTCCAGCCCGCGGTCGTTCTCTGCATGTCACTCCCCTCTCTGCCCCATTTCAACTCTGTCTCTACACTGTCAATAAAGCATAAAAATGCCAAAAATATATCTTGAAAAAAATGAAAAGGAGGAGAGAGATAGAGGGAGAGATAGAGAATGAGAGGGAGGGATGGGGGAGGGAGAGGGAGAGGGAGAGAGGGAGAGAGGGAGAGAGGGAGGGGGAGAGTCCTTAAAGAGTTAAAAGAGTTAAAGAGGCCTGCTGCGAAACTCTGGAAATGTTGGTCTTTGTAACCCTCCTCATGGGAAGTCTGGCCCATTGGATTATCTTAAACCCTACTGTATCTTTGTACTAGAGCATAATGGTAGACTACAATTCAGTTTATTTGAACGTTGTGTTAATTAACGTGGGAAAATACAATCCAAAATATATCTAGCATCTGGCACTACCAGCCAATGGGATCATCAGGTTAGTGCTATATAAGTGACTGCTGTATAAATATAGGGAGATTTCATACTTATTCTAACGAACAAAAATTCACTTACTTCTCCTTTAAAGGTGCAGTGTGAAATATGACATCATCAAGTAAGTTCTAGAAAGTTCTAGAATGCAACGCTCCCTGGGTAACCCCAACCCTTTCGAATAATAACAGAAGCTACAGTGGCCTTCAAGGAAAAGAACAATTCTAAATTTAAACAATGCATCTGAGATTCCAACTATGACACTTCCAAGATGGCGGTACTAGGCCTTGGTCCAAAGTATGGAGAAATATGGACATATATGAGACCCTTTCTAAGGGAAAAAATAATAATTCAAAAAAAAAATTTCAGCTATTATGCACTAAATTAAATGTACTTATGGATATTATAATTACTTTCTACAAAATCTGCTAGGAAATAAAACCCAAAATTCTACACACTGCAGCTTTAAGTAAGTCAACAGAACTAAATGATACAATCAACTTTTCTTAACACAAAAACTGTTATATTCTTCAGTGTCTGATTCTGCAGTTTGCCATTAACCCAGCCTGACCCAGTGTTTCATTGAAGAACTCTGTCTGTTTGTCTTTTCCGAGGGCGAAAATTAGATAAATATTTAAATAAAGTGTTGCTGGGGTCCCTGGGGTAATTTAAGTTGATTTAAAAAATCCATATGTGTGTGTGTGTGTGTGTGTGTGTGTGTGTGTGTGTGTGTGTGTGTGTGTGTGTGTGTGTGTGTGTGTGTGTGTGTGTGTGTGTGTGTGTGTGTGTGTGGTGCGTGACTGTGTGTAATTAGATCTGCAGAATGAACTCTAGATAACACACAGAGCCCCCACACGCACACACACACACACACACACACACACACACACACAGACTTCAGTAGATGTGTTTACTTTCCTTAGGTTTTGGACGCAGTCTTTTAGACGCCAAACTTGATCTCGGAGGGAACGTTGCTGTGGCAGGGTTCTCACTGCCCGGATACACAGAGTAGAACATACAAATACACAGTGTAAATAATTATATCAAGAGTTTGAGGAAATGCTTTTATTTTGGGGAAAACTTAAAGGAATACTTCATCCATACGGAATCGGCGTTCTATCATTATAAAATCGCAATTGTAATATAATGAATGACGTTTTTCTTCCCTCAGTCTCCCCTCAGTCTTCCCTTGGCCCAGCTGTCCTGTTAATCCTAAACCTACATGTTCCTAGTGTGATGTCACACTAGTAAAATGTAGGGTTAGACAGTGAGACCATAAAACACTCTTTCTGCCTTTTCTCAGGCTAGGATCAACCGATTTCTCAAATGTTTGCACATGTATACTACATAGGATCGCAGAGTTCAACACACCTTCATATTTCCACTGGTGAAGTAGGCCTTTAATTCCCTTTATAGTGTCTATTTTTATGGAACATTAAGGCCCTGTTCTCACGGCAACACGAAACGGTGCAAACGCGGAAAAATTCCTGCGGTTGCACTATATCATGTCCATGAAAACAGCAAACGCAGGCATGAAACCGCAAGTTTTTGAGATCTACTCCCGGGGAGGATTTTTTGGAAAACACAACGGTTTTGGTTTCATGTGAACACCGAAAACATTTCCCCAGATAACGCTGACGTCACGGCTCCACTTCACGTATGCATAGTCTATAACATTTGCTGTCAATACCCACACGCGAGTTATAAAGTTAGAAGACAACATAACGTGCAGGGCTTAAATAGGCCTATAACACTCGCCAATTTAGTCTGTAGTCTATTAGTAAGTTATTGATACCATGCACCCGCCACTTTGTCTGGGAAAAGATTTGTGCTCTGCCGCTTTTTCTAGCAAAATAAACTTGTGTACACGGCTCTCTCTACATTAAAAAAACACTATGCACAGTTCAGCGCGCAGCGGTTAAGTTACTGTTCAACAAAAGGAGCATTAAGGCTACGGCTTCACAGTAAAAGCATTTCACTGGCTAAACATTAACAGCATTTAACAGCAGACAAACGTGAGTTGACTTTTATTTTGAAGTACGCCTAACAGGAAAAGTAGCCGCTCACAAAGCCCCTTCACTATCAGCATGTCTTCTGTTTTCACGAGTTCAATACGGTGAAATAAGAGGACAGAAAGCTTGTCATTTACAATACTTGTAACCCCAAGCTTACACCAACCGCTTTATGAACGTTAGTGGCATTAATTTTCGGTTTCAGTAAGGTTTTATGCATCAAATTGTACCGGAAAAGCTATCTACTACTACCTTGTACCGCCAACTGCTGGCCTGGCATGCATACTACAGCGATTTCGTCCCGTTTCCTCTGAAAACATGTGCACGGGTGAAGATGTCAGATAAATTGTGTCTGAACGGGTTTTTTTTTTTTAAACCAAAAAGAGAACAGGGCCTGAGTCTTTAATTGTCTGGCCATGACCAAGGGACATTTTAGTGTGTGTCCGTGTTGGTTTGACGGATGGAGGATTATACACTTCCGTCCTCTAAACAGGTTAGCTTCCTGCGCGGTTAGCCGTGTGTTTACTTTCAAAAACCAACTACTAATCAGCCTGAGGCAGGAAGGGAGGCTTAAAGCAGTCACCCTTGACAGCACACACACACACACACACACACACACACACATGCGTGTACGGA
>CM049406.2:5045000-5047500 GCA_026929865.2 Hyperoplus lanceolatus
GCCTTGCGTTGCACCGTAGCATGAATTCGCCAGCATCCTTGGAATAACCGGACGGACTTGAAGCAGCCTACTTGCATTAAGAGCAAGTTCGCTGGGACACTTTTTTGGGGGGTGTTTAGGACTAAATATCTAGAACAGCGATGGAGAGACACTGTATCCTTGGGCTTGTGCGTCTTACTGAGCGTATTTGGCTCTGTGTGTATGGCGGCGAAGGAGCTCCAGTGTCAAGAAATCAGCGTGCCTCTCTGCAAAGGCATCGGCTACAACTACACCTACATGCCCAATCAATTCAACCACGACACGCAAGACGAAGCCGGCTTGGAGGTCCACCAGTTTTGGCCGCTCGTTGAAATCAAGTGCTCCGCCGATCTGCGGTTCTTTCTCTGCAGTATGTACACGCCAATCTGCCTCGAAGACTACAAGAAGCCTCTGCCGCCGTGTAGAGGGGTGTGCGAGCGGGCTAAAGCCGGCTGCGAGCCGCTCATGAGGCAGTACGGCTTCCCATGGCCAGATCGGATGAGATGCGATTTGCTGCCCGAACAAGGCAACCAAGAGACGCTGTGCATGGACTACAACAACAGCCAGAACACCCCCACCACTACGACCGTGTCTCCCGTGGTGGCCAAGCCGACAAATCGACCCCTAAAGCCGTACAATCCGAGGAAGAAACCTGGGTATGGTGGAGGAGGTGCTGGAGGTCGTTACCCAGGCAAGCACAACAAACCAGCTGCCGCTTCCCCTTCGTGTGAGTCGGGGTGCTTTTGCCGCGCGCCCATGGTGCCAGTGACAAGCGACGGACACCCTCTCCACAACCGCGTAAAGACGGGGCAGATTATGAACTGTGCCATGCCGTGCCACAGCCCCTATTTCACCGCGGAGGAGAGGACATTCACCGCCTTCTGGATCGGCTTGTGGTCCGTGTTGTGTTTTATCTCCACGTTCGCAACCGTGGCCACTTTCCTCATAGACATGGAGCGATTCAAGTACCCAGAGCGGCCCATCATCTTTCTCTCTGCCTGCTATATGTTCGTCTCAATCGGATACATCGTCAGACTCATCGCCGGGCACGAAGAGGTGGCTTGCAATAGAGATCACGGCGCAGACTACATCCACTACGAAACCACGGGGCCAGCGCTTTGTACAATAGTGTTCCTGCTTATTTACTTCTTCGGCATGGCCAGCTCGATATGGTGGGTGATTCTGTCCCTTACTTGGTTTCTCGCCGCCGGCATGAAGTGGGGGAACGAGGCTATTGCCAGTTACGCGCAGTACTTTCACCTCGCAGCCTGGCTTATCCCCAGTATGAAATCCATCGCGGTGTTGGCTTTAAGTTCAGTGGACGGAGACTCTGTCGCGGGGATTTGCTACGTGGGAAATCAGAACTTGGATAACTTGCGCGGGTTCGTTCTGGCACCGCTTGTCATCTACCTGTTTATCGGAACTATGTTTTTGCTCGCGGGCTTCGTGTCACTATTTCGAATCCGGAGCGTTATCAAGCAAGGAGGCACAAAGACGGACAAGCTGGAGAGGCTTATGATACGGATAGGTGTGTTCACCGTCTTGTACACGGTCCCGGCCACTGTCATTGTCTCGTGCTACTTTTACGAGCAGCACAATAGACAGACGTGGGAGATTACACACAACTGTACCTGTAATAACAACAACACGGGAGGAGTTTTGGGACCCACACACAGCAGACACAGACAGAGACCGGACTACGCTGTCTTTATGTTGAAATACTTCATGTGTCTGTTAGTGGGGATAACGTCGGGCGCGTGGATTTGGTCAGGCAAGACGTTGGACTCGTGGAGGGCTTTCTGCACGCGCTGCTGCTGGGGGAGCAAAGCCAGCGCTGGATCTATGTACAGTGACGTCAGCACGGGACTTACCTGGAGGTCTGGCACGGCGAGCTCAGTCTCATGCCCGAAACAGATGCCACTGTCCCGGGTGTGAGATGTAGAGATATGGGCCTATAGCAAGCAAAACAAGCTATAGCCTACTACCCATTCAAATCTTTAAAAAATGCGTTTTTATTGGCATTTGACACTTATAGGACTTAACAGCGTAAAGCCAGCGCACAGTAGCTCGTTTGAAAGGGGCAAAGTGGCGCAAGAAAATACCCTTTTTTTTATTATAAATTGTTGTATTTGTTTTATTTTGGTAAATTATTCAAAGTTGAGTCAGCGAACTGCCAGTCAAGGCGAGACACTGCAGGTATAAAGAGGGTAACGTGTTTGTGACGTATAGATGATGAGACATGAGACTTTGCCGGTTGATAACTTACATTAAAACAATACTTGTTTGTAGGCTATTACAAGTTATTCAGATATGATTGAATGCATATCCGAATGTGCCAATGTCTAATTTTTCACCTCGTTAAAACCCCACAAATCTAGATGTAGGATAAAGCCAGAGTTAAAGTCTTTATTTCATTTTGACCGCATATTGGCGTCCAAAGTTTACAGAAGTTTTTTTTTCGAGATGCATCCTTTTTCATTTT
>CM049406.2:5057500-5060000 GCA_026929865.2 Hyperoplus lanceolatus
CATTGAAGTGGTGTCTTGTATTTTGGGAACAGTGTTGGTGGAGAAAGCAACTCAGGAAAAGTTCTCCGCAAATCTAATTTTCTGTGTCGATTTTAAATGCATTTCTCTTGATATTTTTGGGTTGATTTCATGTTGGATAAGTGTTGAACAATGAGGATGATGAGACCAATGGATCTATTCTTCATCACTATGTGCCAAAGCGTCTCCTTTATGGGTAAGTATTTCAACAATATTAGAAATGGTGTATGTCATTGTCAGTGGTTATTTTCTGTATGACTTACAAATCTGTCAACCCAAATAAACAGTAACTGTAAATTGCTGTCAACTTATATGAACAACCAATAGAACATGTTCTGTAAAAATGTAAAAGTTCGGAAAACTCAAATGTTCAAGGCATCTGTCTGGACTAGATGTCTGAGTTTTGGAGGCTTAAACCTGCAGTGTGTAGAATTTTGGGTTTTGTTTCCTAGCAGATTTTGTAGAAAGTAATTATAATATCCATAAGTACATTTCATTTAGTGCATAATAGCTGAACTTTTTTTTTTTATTATTATTTTTTTTCCTTAGAAAGGGTCTCATATATGTCCATATTTCGGCATATCTTGGACCAAGGCCTAGTGCAGCCATCTTGAAAGTGTCATAGTTGGAATGTCATCAGGTGCATTGTTTAAAATTTAGAATTGTTCTTGTCCTTGAAGGCCCCTGTAGCTTCTGTTGTTATTCTAAAGGGTTGGGGTTACCCAGGGAGCGTTGCATTCTAGAACTTTGTAGAACTTTCTTGATGATGTCATATTACACACTGCACCTTTAAACTAAAACTCTTAAGTTTGAAGGGAAACTGCCTACATTTAAGCCCACTAATTACCTTTCGCTGTTAACATGATTCCTACGAAACTGTATCTTTCATATAAAACAAGTTATGCATACTAAGAACGTCAGACACCAATAGTTGTGACGACCTCTTCTCTGTCGGACAAACATTCTGAACCAAAAATAATAAGGTGGACACATTACATGCACATTACATGTACATGATAAGGTATCTCAACAAAATGTATTAGTTGACTTGAACACAAAAATCTAGGGCAGACACATGCATTGAAAATTTGAGTTTCCCTAATTGTATCATGTTTGACTCTCTCTCTCTCTCTCTCTCTCTCTCTCTCTCTCTCTCTCTCTCTCTCTCTCTCTCTCTCTCTGTGTCTGTCTCACCATTTCAACTCTGTACTGTCTAATAAAGCTTGAAAATGCCTCAAAAAATTATCTTTAAAAAAAATCTCAATTGCTATCCTGTCATACACTTAATGTTTTATATGTTAACACAGATAGATTCCTTTTTTTTTTTTTTTTAAAGGCATTTTCAAGCTGGCTCCGTCTCCTCGTCCTCTTGCTAACCGGCCGCTTCATTTTATTTTCATCCTATATGTAGGAACGACCGATTTTACCCCACTGATGTCATTTAATCCAATAATAATGATCATTTCGTTATTCTTTAACACATTTGTAAATGATGATCATGCTCTTATATAATTATTTGACTTGAGTTTGTGGCTTTGTCTTGAACTTAAACCTGCAGTGTGTAGAATTTTGGGTTTTATTTCTTAGCAGATTTTGTAGAAAGTATTTATAATATCCATAAGTACATTTAATTTGGTGCATAATAGCTGAAAAAAATGTTTTGAATTATTTATTTTTCCCTTAGAAAGGGTCTCATATATGTCCATATTTCTGCATATTTTGGACCAAGGCCTAGTGCCGCCAGTGATTATGTCATATTACACACTGCACCTTTAATCTATAACAATTTTCTTTCTATAAATTTGTAAATGAGCATACCTTTAATTTTTTTTTACTTTTCAACTGTTGACACCACCTTAAATCCAGTCATTATATTGATCACGCCCTCTCTCTCCATTCTAGGTAAAACCTGGTGTGTGTCTCTGCTATTGCTCCGCCTCCTCGTCCTCTTGCTAGCCGGCTTCTCCCTCTTCAGCGACGAACAGGAACGTTTCATCTGCAACACCATTCAGCCCGGATGCTCCAACGTCTGCTTCGACCAATTCGCCCCCTTGTCCGTGTTCCGCTTCTGGCTGTTCCAACTCATTCTCCTCTGTCTTCCCCACGTTTTGTTCGCCACCTACGTTATGCATAAAGTTTTGTCTTTCCGCCATTTTGGGGATTTTATTTACTACAACAGCAGCAGTCGCAGAGGGGGAGGAGGATTAGGAGGTTCTACACCACCTTTCAATCTCGAGAACTCGATATCTTCAAGAGAACTATCCTTGCAGAAAATACCGCTGCCCGATTTTGGAGCGCCACGGTTCTACGGAGCCTACGTCCTGGTTGTAATTCTAAGGATCATTCTAGAAGTGGCATTCTGTGCAGGGCAGTTTTTTCTTTTCGGTTTGTCGATTCCTAAGAGATTCCTGTGTTACGAAGCCCCGTGCACGTCTGGCGTCGAATGCTACATCTCAAGGCCGACCGAAAAGACACTAATGCT
>CM049406.2:5065000-5067500 GCA_026929865.2 Hyperoplus lanceolatus
CTATAAACTACTGACAACATTTCTACCAAATTCCAATACATTTGTTGTCATTAAAGAGCATTTTTTAATAAGTAATCTAGAGATGAAGATTTAAGAAAAATCCAGACTGGTCTCTTAATTTTTTCCCGGAGCTGTATATTAGTGCTTCTGTTTGTTTCAGACAAATGAGAGAGAAAAAAAATGAAATGGATTTGAATGAAATGTACAAAGCGAAATGTTGACAATGCAAATACAATATCATGCTTTTTATCAGCAGATTCATCACTTTGAAAGACATGGCTCAGCAGTCAGGGTGTGTGTGTGTGTGTGTGTGTGTGTGTGTGTGTGTGTGTGTGTGTGTGAACTGTTCGTTAATATGACTTTAATATGTTGAAAATGCTTCAAATTTTCTCATTCACAGACTGTGTTTCCAACAAACAAAAACATCTCGTTAACACTTGTGGTCTTATATTCAAATCACACCAACAACAGTTGTAGAGTTCTTCTTTGGTCCAAACTACTGATGAAAATGTTGCTTTTTTTGTTCCTTTTTCCTTTGCAATGTGTGGGTGTCTGGGACTGATCATTCCAAATAGCTTCTAAGAAACTAAGAAAATAATTATTTGCAGGGTTATCCACATGCATTTCTAGATATTGGGTTTTATAACCGTTGTTCAAATAAATGTAACCCAGATAGGGCCACATGAATGGATGTACTGTGGTCCTTCAATTGGAACCTATTTCTTAAGTCTCTTAAAATTGTTCCCATTTATCTGTGGATTATCCAGTGTTTGAGGCAGATGTTGAATCAATATATTGTTTTTATGTTTTCTTAACGATGTGAGTAGTACAAACAAAATCCATGAACTACCAATGAATTAGAGAGGAGGCATAAAAATCTCAATGTTCAATATACCACTTCTAATTAAAATATTGGGTGAACTGTCATCTTTTAAATTGAATTATATTTGTTCTGCAATACACAAAACATCCACTAGGTGTCAGCAGAGATGTGTGCTAGCTTTACTCAAGGCTTCAATGGGGCTTCTAAAAATAATCTTGAATTAGTGCAAAAATGTTTAAAATGCTTAATAAACTGCCAACAGTCAAGTCATTTTCAGATATAATCAACTTATATTTTCAAAAATATGTCATCATCATCTACAGTCTGAAAAAGTATGGTCGTAACAGTTTGATTAAAGCTGGGGTGTATGATTTGGGGAGAAAATAGCTAATAGCTAATAGTTGGGATAGAGATTCGAATCCAAATACCTCAACCGCTCCACTTGTTCTCTTTGGTCCCTCCCCTATGGTCCCTCCCTGACACGCTCTACACCAACAAAGTCATGCCAAAGTGAATGGACAGTCCCAACAGCCAATAAGAACAGAGAATCGTAAGCCTCGCTCTGATTGGTCGAAGTGTACCGCTCATGTTAACTTTGACCAATCAGAAATCATATACCCAAGCTTTAAGCTCATGAATATTTTCCCAAAATACAAATGTACCAGTTATAATATTTTTGGGAATGTTATCACAATGGTTTTTATTCATTCTGGCTCCTCCCATCTGCAATTTGTTTCTCATGACTCGTATATTATTCAAACGAGAAGCATCGGAATAAATGAAAATATTAGACAGACTACCTGAGTGTCAAGAGGTACGCTAGAAAATACTGCAAACTGTGTGTAGAAAGACCTTCATTGAGGGAAATTACGATAGTTAGCCTGCTGCTATCGATGTATGAATGTGTGTGTGAATGGTAATGTGGGAAAGGAAAACAGGTCTCGCTTGAAAAAGAGTCTCCGGTCTCAATGGGATTTACCTGTATAAATAAAGGTTAAAAGAAAAAAAAAAACTTGCTAATATCACTTTCATCCAGCGGAATAAATGATCCGGTATTAACTCCTGTGCTACACTAAGGTATTTGAAATTCTGCGGGTAACTATGGGATCACATTATCAAGTAAAATAAATACTATCGTTCATTGTGAAGTTGCCATCTTTAAGAGCGATGGCGTCAAATTCTTTCACAACTAGACCAGATGCCAAAAACAGAAAACTGTGTGTGTGGCAGCTAATAATGTTAGAACCAGCAGTAGGTTACATTATAACTGTGTAGTACATTTATATTTATTGCATTTTTTAATGTAATAACATCTGATAATCCTAGTAATTTGACAATAACGTAATACAATTTCTCTAACCAAAAACGTGATAACTTTAGCGGATAATTTAATACTAAACTTAGATCACTTTATTGAGAAGACTTGCCTGCTCAATGAACAAAATGTAATATTAATATTTGTAATTCTCCGCACAGGAGGATAATTCAGATTATTGGCAGAGGTGATTTCACACCAATGAGGACATATTTATGAATGAGGATATTGATTTTAGCAAATAAATTGCTTCAAATGTTACACAGTGTCCCTTTAAGGAGAAGTAAGTGATATATTGTATATCTTTTGTATATCTGTTATTACTTTTTTAAATTATTTTCAAACCGTAATCAATTGTTAAA
>CM049406.2:5082500-5087500 GCA_026929865.2 Hyperoplus lanceolatus
ATTGCCTTCTATGCTCTGATTTTTTTTTTTTCTGAAATATGTACCCGGTTGATAAAGACTTGTTGCTGAATAAATACATATTAATAAATAAATAAAAATAATGTGATATTTACATGTGATCAAATAAATAAATCTGACCCACCTTACTAGGCCCTAAACCTACTGGAACTCCCAGGGTGCATTGCTGGGTGTTGATACGTGATACTAACCACATCCAGTCTAAGCTTTAAGGAAGACCCGCGGGCGCCATCTTGGACTTAGCCTTAGACTTTGTTCTATTGTCACTCAATAAATGCACTAGTGCACATATTAAACAAAATGGTGTTACTTTGGCTCACGGTGGAGTGGACAGAGAATATAAAAAGAGGGCATGAAATAAAAAAATAAATTAAAAATTGTTCAAATGTTTAGAGGGTGTGTGTGGGGGGGGGGGTGTGGGTGTGGGGGGGGAGGGGGGTGGGGGGGAGGGGGGTGTGGGTGTGGGGGGGAGGGGGGTGGGTGTGGGGGGAGGGGGGGTGTGGGTGTGGGGGGGGAGGGGGGGTGCGTAGATGGTTAATTTATTGTCAGTGGGTGTTCAACAGTCTAATTTCCAGGGGGAAGAAACTGTCACTGAACCTAGATGTACTGTGGATGCTGTCCGGTGAAACAAGAGAAGCTCAGCTAACATATCAGCTAGCAAGCCGAACCCTGTCTGCCTCAGGCCTACAGCTCTTACATAATGAATTAACAACAGACACACACTCCTCTGAAAGGCCCAATGCATGCTGCTGCTGTTAGTGCAGTGTGTAGCCTATATGTGTCTTTGTTTTACTGTAAAAAAAAATTAATAAAACTTTAAAGCTGCAGTGTGTAGAATTATGGGTTTTATTTCCTAGCAGATTTTGTAGAAAGTAATTATAATATCCATAAGTACATTTAATTTAGTGCATAATAGCTGAAAAAAATGTTTTGAATTATTATTTTTTCCCTGAGAAAGGGTCTCATATATGTCCATATTTCTGCATATTTTGGACCAAGGCCTAGTGCCGCCATCTTGAAACTGTTATAGTTGGAATGTCATCAGGTGCATTGTTTAAAATTTAGAATTGTTCTTGTCCTTGAAGGCCACTGTAGCTTCTGTTATTATTCTAAAGGGTTGGGGTTACCCAGGGAGCGTTGCATTCTAGAACTTTGTAGAACTTTCTTGATGATGTCATATTACACACTGCACCTTTAAGCAGTAAAAAAAAAGGAGTAACTGTAATCACTGCACTATAGCGTGTGGCTCTTTCTCACAAATTAAGTGTTAAAAATGATGACGACAGACACACACTCCTCTGAAAGGCCCAATGCATGCTGGTGCTGTTAGTGTACTGTGTATATTATTTATTTATTTATTTATTTATTATTCTTTCGGACAATTCCACACAATACACAATTTCCTCTTGCAAATATTCATACATCATACTTTGTGTTGTCCGAAGGGAGACGGAAGAAGCCAAAGGCTTATCAGGTCCCGCCCCCATTTTCATCAAATTCGGATTCAGATACACAGTTACTGTTACAGAAAATAAAAATAAAACAAAAAACACATTTTTTTTATATATAGCTATATATATATATATATATATATATATAAAGTTGCACAAATCACCCCACCTTCCCCTATATATATATATATATATATAGGGGAAGGTGGGGTGATTTGTGCAACTTTTTACTCAAAGTGATTTTAAAGTGAGGCCTTGACAGTTATGTCTCCAACTCAAATATGTACATATATTTCAGGATGTTGTGCATCCCTGGCAATAAAAACTTTGGATCTGGAATAAACTGTTTAAGAAATATAGCTTTCGGAAAAAAAGTTGTCTTGTCGCACAAATCACCCCACGTAGTGGGGTGATTTGTGCGTCATTGTGTCACAATGACAAAGTCACCATCATCATCTTTCTGGCCATCTGAACTCTCATCAGTGGTGTCGTTAAGTGGAATTGAGATGTCACTCTCTCCTGAGCTACTGTAGACTATCACTTTCTTTTTGGTGACCAGCGTATACAGCCATGCCACTGGCACAACTCTCAGAAATGTACTTTGCACTAGTTGCTCCGTGCTTGTGGAACCAACTGCCACCTGACAAATGTGATTCCCCCTACATTTCTGCCTTTAAATCAAGGCTCAAAACCCATATGTACACCCTGGTGTTTCCTCCCCATTAACCTCTGCACTACTTACTTACCTCTGCACTACTATCTGTGTTTATGTGGATGTATGGGCTTTACGTCTTTTATTTTGGTTATTGTTATTTTACCTTCATTGTTTACCTACTGAATGCACTATGTACAGCACTTTGGACAGTGCAAACTGTCATAAATGTGCTTTTATAAATACATTTTACTTACTTACTTACTTATAACTCACCCAGGCCCTTGCGCACAAATCACCCCATCCCCAGAATTTTGGATAATAGGCATGATGCAGCAATTTAGGGTTGACATTGTGCTAACTATATAGACTCAAAGTGTAGCATACCAAAGCACTAAAACATGTGTCAAATGTTTTCAAACGTGTCTATAATTGTTCAGACACAATAATCAAAAAACCTTGATCATGGAAATTTTACTTTGAAAGGCAAAACACAGTTTTTTGAGCTTAAATGTGCTTATATCTTATTCCTTGTGTCTCCCTTCTTTACAGGATGAGTCAAATGGATGGCTCTTCTTAAATATGTGGTCACATTTCCAATTTCTTCCACGGTTTTCTAGAAACAAGGGGTTTTGCAACTTCCAAAATGCACAAATCACCCCACCTTCCCCTATACATATATACATATATACACATACACATACACACACATACATATATATATATATATATATATATATACATATACACATATACACACATATACATGTACCCATACATTTTTTTTTTTTTTTTTTTTTTTTAAGAATCTGCAGTCCAATACACAGTCAATTTTAATGTAATTGCTTCAGCTTTTAAGATCAGTTCAGCACAGTTCAGTTTTTCTGTGACAATGCCAAGTGTATAAAGTGTGAAGTGGCCTTGTATTTGGCCTGTTCCATTTCTTAACTGGTAGTCAAAACACTTCTGCAAAAGTATTCAAAAACAAGTGTGACTGCTGGCCTGTATTATTCTTTACAATATTGATATGTAAGTGACATTGACATTGTGCTCAGGTTATTAGTCTGTAATTTTCAATAATTTTTGAAACATAATTTGCTTTGAAATTGCGCAAACTGCAACTCCCTGTGACAACTTCATCAAGTCCATTCCACAGCTTAATACCCTTTACAGAAATCGAAAAGGATTTAAGTGTGGTCCGTATATTTTTCTCAGTGAATTTATCTTTTCTTCTTAAATCATGCAAAAATTCTCTGTCTTCAAACATTACTTGTAAACTGTTAGGAAGGCTTTTTTTGAAGCCTTGTAAATAATTTGTACTGTGTGGTAATTTACCACATCACGTAATTTGAGAATTCTACCTTCAATAAAAAAGTTATTAGTGTGTGCCCTGTAATTGGCTTGGTAAATAATTCGTATTGCTTTCTTTTGAAGAATCTCCAACGGGTGCAATGTACCTTTGTAAGTGTTTCCCCATATTTCAGCACAGTAATGCAGATGTGGGGAAACTAAACTCCAGTATAATACAAGTAAGGCCTTTTGATTGAAACAATGTTGTGCTTTCCAAAGTCTAGAAATACTCCTGGCTATTTTGCCCCTGAGATGGCTAACTTGTGGTTTCCAGCTTAATTTATCGTCAATTATTACCCCTAGGACTTTGTGTTGCTTGACCCTTTGAATTTCAATCCCATTTACCTTGTGTATATTATGTGTCTCTTTGTAAAAATATACAATTTAAATAGAATACATTACGTAAAAAAGGTTGATTTCTAAATGGTTGTGCATATATGACGAATAAATGAACTTGAATCTTGTCTGTTTTTAGCTCATTGCATTGGCTACACACACAGCCTAGGAGTAGATACAGTTTAACAAGGACTGTGTAACAAGTTATAGGCTACCGGCAGATACCAAACTGGCACACACACACACACACACACACACACACACACACACACACACACACACACACACACAGCATGTAAAGTAAACAGTCATCCAAATGTAACATCCACAAGTTACTGTATTTCTTCCGGAAACCAAAACACAGCTTTAACAGGAGAGTTAATATTGAACTCACCACCCATTCATTCATTCATTCACAAAGTACTCCAAAAAAGAATATATATATATTTTAAATTAAAATCATTAGAAATTGGGGCGCTCCGGTGGTGAAGTGGACAGAGCGCAGTGGTTCTTTGCAGTGGTTGTGGGTTCAAATCCGACCCGTGTACCTACTGCAGGTCATCCTCCCCCTCTCTCTCTCTCTCTCTCTCTCTCTCTGTCTCCCCATTTCAACTCTGCACTATCTAATAAAGCTTGAAAATGCCAAAAAAAATCTCTCAAAATATCCTTAGAAATCAAGTAATTCATTATTTTGTTCTTATAAGGCATTAACCATTGCTATTATGTCCGCTATGAGAGCAGCTCTGCCTATGAAAACACACACACACGCGCACACACACACACACACACACACACACACGCACACACGCACACACAGACACACATGTACAATGCTTTCGGATGGGAACGTGATCCTAGTGTTATTGTTGGAAGCTTGGTTCCCATGTCCACTGCTCAGTCAGGCTCATTAATCTTTACTAGTGACAATGTAGAGATATATCTTTCAACAAGAGTGGATAATAAAAACACAACTGGTCCCATTATGCTTGATAAACTACATATAACTTGTTATCCTGATCACTTGCAGAATGAGAATACAGAATTCAGTAAGAGAAATTATCAAAAAATATTTGGCACCTTTCATTAAATGTTTTTACTGTGTCCACTGTCTACTTCTAGGGAAAATACCAAATACAATTAAGAAGTACTACTTAAATCTTCATAGTGGAAATATATCTTGTACATTAAATATC
>CM049406.2:5095000-5107500 GCA_026929865.2 Hyperoplus lanceolatus
AATTTTGACCAATCAGAAATCATATACCCCGGCTTTAACCAAATCACGCACTATAGGCCTACCTTCACAGAATTTGATTTCGATTTTTTTTTACAGTTTAACATCAGACAGTGAGGCCAGTGCGTGGGTCAGTTTAGTCTGCCATGTCACTCAGAGGGGGGGGGGGGGGGGGGATTACATACATGGGCGTCCTAAAACGACCCACAACACCTTCTGTTTTTAAAGACAGATAATCTGCTCACTACATTACGTCACGGTTTGATTCACATGGTGAGATTCAGAGAAGAGCTTAATTTAAACTTTAAATACCTACTTCACCGGTGGGAATATGAAGGTGTATTGATATTGAACTCCTATGTAGTATTAATGTGCAAACATTTTAGAAATCGGTTCATCCTAGCCTGAGAAAAAAGGCAGAAAGAGTGTTTTATAGTCTCACTGTCTAACAATACATTTTACTAGTGTGACAACATCACACATGGTAAAGTGTATGGGTTAGGATTAACAGGACAGCTGGGCCAAGGGAAGACTGAGGGAAGACTGAGGGAAGACAAACCTCATTCATTATATTATAATAGGGATTTTATAATGACCGAACGCCGGTTCCGTATGGATGAAGTATTCCTTTAATAGAACATGTAAGCAGCCTGTATACAATCCTGATCAAACCAAAGGCATTCATTACACCACTACACATCCCCACACAACCTTTCCACATCACCACAATATCTGCCCATTAGTGCAAACCTATCTCCTGCTCTTTCACGTCCCTGTAGGCAAACTGTGTGCTTTGTGCTTTGCTATGAATTATATAAGCATTCTCAGAGCATGATCATTACTACAGTATAATGAAAAAGAAAATAAACAACAGATAAACAGATTCAGAGAGGTGTATCCAGGCTCTACTGAACTACTTTATTAGGTTTGCCAGTTCATTATTTGAAGTACATTGTTAAAGGAATACTTCACCCATACGGAACCGGCGTTCTATCATTATAAACTCGCTATCATAATATAATGAATGAGGTTTTTCTTCCCTCAGTCTTTCCCTTGGCCCAGCTGTCCAGTTAATCCTAACCCTACGCATGGGAACATATAGGGTCTTTCTGCCTTTTCTCAGGCTAGGATGAACCGATTTCTAAAATGTTGGCACATTTATACTAGAAAGGATCTCAGAGTTCAATACAGCTTCATATTTCCACCAGTGAAGTAGGTCTTTACGTCTATGTGACAATGTTTGCTTAGTAGATGTAGCGCTATCATTTCATAGGAAAATGTTACGTTACTCATCTATGCAACGTCACGCTCTTTATCGAGGTATTACTTGGCAATCATCTTTCCCTGGTGGGTTCTCACTATCTGCTCTGACACAGGCTCACAGCTGCCTTTCTGTGTGTGTGTGTGTGTGTGTGTGTGTGTGTGTGTGTGTGTGTGTGTGTGTGTGTGTGTGTGTGTGTGTGTGTGTGTGTGTGTGTGTGTGTGTAGCCCACTAATCTCCATCATACTGTCTGTATACACATAATAGAGCAGCTAGCTAACATATTAGCCACGCTGCTGTTTCAATTAACGCACAGCACGAGTCCTTAAGAAGTGTTGGTCGACTGTCATTCATAATCTGAATATCTGAATATATCTTTATATATTTGTTCAATTTTACCGAACAAATGTTGGTTATTATGGTTTTCTGTTTCTAATAAAGAGTGCAATAATGGAGGCACAAAAGTAATATATACATCGCTGCAAAAAAATCGAAGAGACCAGCCTGGATTTTTCTTAAATCTTCATCTCTACATCACTTAATGGAAATGCTCTTAATGACAATATTTTTGGGGGGGAATTTGGTAGAAATGTTGTCAGTAGTTTATATTTTAAAACCAACATGTTCATTCTACTCAAACATATGTCTATAAATAGTAACACGAGAGACACTGAACATTTGGAGTGGTCTCTTCATTTTTTCCAGAGCTGTATACAGCTGAAATTGAACTTTGAATTGTGGAGTCAGCGATTCTGAAGAACATTTGTTAATTGTCAACATATTATTTTGTCAAAAACCAGTGAATATCTCCTCATGATCCACTGCCTGTCTGTACTGTGTGTACACTGTGGGGTGGAGGAAATCCATCGTTAATAAACAGCCTAGGCTCTGTAAACTGTCAACAAAGGAAAGCCCACCGTAGATAGCAACAGGCCCTGCCCGGTTACAGAGCCTAGGCTGTGTATTAACACTGTATTGGACTGGACAGAGAGGGCAAAATGAGAGGATGTAGCCTATTGGATGAAGCGATTTCAAAACACAATGTCCGATAGTTATTGAACCAATTACAATACAGCTCTGGAAAAAATGAAGAGACCAGTCTGGATTTTCTCTTAAAGAGGACCTATTATACTACTTTTCTGGTCTTAATTTCTTGTTTTACACTGCTATAGAGCAACCTGACACAAATCACATCACAGAAAACTATGTAGATTTTCGGGAAGCTCTTTCTCTTATTTTGGCGATCCAGCTTGCCCTGTAAACACTTTGCTTTTGACATTTCCGCTCCCCTCCCCTCCCTTCCTGAAAACCCAACTTCGTTGTGATTGGTTACCTTCCTTCCGGAACACTTTCAGTGGCGGGAGGTGCGAGCATGGACCTATAAGGGCGCGAGGCAGACGGTAGGAAAGTGGCAGCATTACCATACATGGAAACATCCGCGTGGTGACGACACCAAGTTACATGCGACGTCACGATGTTACAAAGCGTCAAGCCGCTTTGAACACGTGACTTCTCGACTGGCTAGAATAGTGTCTAGTGCTCTGCACAGACACCCCAGACGGTCAGCAGGGAATACGTCGAAATGCATGTACGTCATTATTTGATAATCTAGTATGGTTAAACATGACTATAAATCATCATAACAACGTTTATAGGTCATAAAAGTCAAAAAGCATCATAGGTCCTCTTTAAATCTTCATCTCTACATAACGTATTGAAAATGCTCTTAATGACACAACATGTATTAGAATTTGGTAGAAATGTTGTCAGTAGTTTATATTATAAAACCAAAATGTTCATTCTACTCAAACATATGCCTATAAATAGTCAAACGAGAGACACTGAACATTTGGAGTGGTCTCTTCATTTGTTCCAGAGCTGTATGTTATGAAACATAATTCCGATCATGCCGCCCCTTTGAAATAAAGGAATCGTTTTACAGTCTAGGGGTGAAATCCATTTGTATGTGTAATGTTTGGCTGCTGGCTGTATAATAGGCAGCCCATTTAGGAGACAGTTTTCCAGCGTGAATGGGTCTGTTGTTAATACACATTAGCATGTGTCAATGGTGGTGGGGGGGGTGGGGGGGGGGGGGGGGGGTGCTAGCTTCCATAGCTGCATTTTCTTTCATGCATTTGAGACTGAAAACAAAGAACCAGCGACCACAAAGGAGTATGTGCTCTCCATATATCCATATCTATAGCTCCGGAAAAAAAAATGAAGAGACCACTCCAAATGTTCAGTGTCTCTCGTTTTACTTTGCATAGGCATATGTTTGAGTAGAATGAACATTTTGGTTTTATAATATAAACTACTGACAACATTTCTACCAAATTCACAATACATTTTTTGCCATTAAAGAGCATTTTCAATAAGTTATGTAGAGATGAAGATTTAAGAAAAATCCAGACTGGACTCTTCATTTTTTCCAGAAATGTAAATATAGGAGTAACTATTTCTACAGGATATGAGAAAGGTTTTGATTAGATTGAGTAAAGAGCTGAAAAAGTGATCGCTCAATACTGAAAGAACGTATTATTTTGAAGGTTGTAGTGGCCTTAGACAGGACATTTCCTTCCCATAGCTTACACAGTATCACTTTTGTTTACATGTTAATATCACCAAAGGGCTTTACAGTGTATCTGGTTATCAATGTTGACTTTGCTTTTGATCTATAAAATGAAAAAAATCTGTTCAGGTGAAAACTTTGGACAATATTTCATCCATATGCAGTAGGCGTAAACCTATTATAAAAGAGCAGGAGATAGGTTTGCACTAATGGGCAGATATTGTGGTGATGTGGAAAGGTTGTGTGAGGATGTGTAGTGGTGTAATGAATGCCTTTGGTTTGATCAGGATTGTATACAGGCTGCTTACATGTTCTATTAAAGGAATACTTCACCCATACGGAACCGGCGTTCGGTCATTATAAAATCCCTATTATAATATAATGAATGAGGTTTGTCTTCCCTCAGTCTTCCCTCAGTCTTCCCTTGTCCCAGCTGTCCTGTTAATCCTAAACCTACACTTTACCATGTGTGATGTTGTCACACTAGTATATACTGTAGCCTACTTATATAGGGGGAAAGTGAAAAAGATGTTACACAAATTCACCTGCAGTGTTAAAAGCACAATAGGGATATATATAATTGCTCTATTCATTCTATACATAGCTGCTCCACACAATCAATAAGCTACATTACTTTATCACTGCTTATCTTGGTATGGTCATGTCATGGGGACAACATAATAACACTGATTATATATAAGCTATTATTAATTACATGTGTACTGTCTACGTTCTCCCTGTGTCCACAGAAACACTGATTAGGCTATTACATCTGTATTTTTGATGTTGGCTATGTTTTCTCCCCTACAAACAGTTTTATATTCAATTTTCAATAAAAAAAACTAAAAAAAAACTTGTTAGGCTATTTATTTTTACTTAGCCTAAATTCATTTAAACAATTGATTTGACCCTTCATTTATTAAATTGATCTTTTCGAGGATAAATAAATAAAAAATAAAAAAATTCACCATCCACATTCTTCCGTCACCCTTCGGACAACACAAAGTAAGAACATTGTGTATTGTGTGGAATTGTCCAAAAGAAAGAAAGAAAGAAAGAAAGAAAGAAAGAAAGAAAGAAAGAAAGAAAGAAAGAAAAAATACATACATACATACATACATACATACATACATACATACATACATACATACATACACACACACACACACACACACACACACACACACATACATACATACATACATACATACATACATACATACATACGATAGATAGATAGATAGACAGACAGACAGACAGACAGACAGACAGACAGACAGACAGACAGACAGACAGACAGACAGACAGATAGATAGATAGATAGATAGATAGATAGATAGATAGATAGATAGATAGATAGATAGATAGATAGATAGATAGATAGATAGTATTATAATTTTAAATAAAAACATTTTAAAAAGACTTTAAAATTAAACTTTAAAAAATGAATAATTTACCATCCACGTTCTCTCTGTCGCTGATGTGCTGCAGATGTCCCCCGGTGTCCTCGCGGCTGAGATCGGATTCGTGGTGGTAGGACTCCAGCCTCGAGTGGGTATTTCTCCGCAGCTTGGGGCTGGCAGACACACAGCAAGAGGTCGTGCCCCCCATGGCCTTAAAATCTCCCCGTTAACGACCCCCAGGAGAGGTGGCCAAAGTGCGGGTGCGTTTACTATCCTCAGTCCTTCTCCACTGGATGAAATAAGATGGAAATTATCGCCCAAAAACAGTCGCTTAACCCCACACAAGTCACCGTATATCACCAAATCATCATACGTCCAGTAGCCTATCTCTCCCCTTTAACGACCCCCAAGGAGAGGTAGCCAAAGTGCGGTTGTGTTTACGATCCTCAATCCTTCTCCACTGGATGAAATAAGCTTGAAATGATCGCTCAAAACAGTCGCTTAACCCCACTAAAGTCACCGAATATCACCAAAGCGCATAGGGTGCATTATCGTATACGTCCAGTAGCCTAGTACGACCCCAGAAAGAGGTAGCCAAAGTGTGGGTGTGTTTACAATCCTTCCCAGTGGATGAAATATGAAATTCTCGCCCAAAACAGTAGCTTAAACCCCGCGGTACCAAGGCGAACAAGTCACCGTATTATCACCACTGCCAGTAAGGTGCATCATATATGTCAAGTAGGCAACACTCGCGCCCATGGAATCCTCTGTGTCTGTCAGTCGGTCAGACGCTGTCACACCAAATAATGTAGGCTATCATAATATGTCACGTTAAACCGGTATATTCCAATGCATGTAACAGTCCAAAGGGCTTCCGTTATTCAATTTGTTATAGACCGAATTCATATACGTCCACGGTTGTTATAAAAACAGGCATTGTAATAACAGGACGCATATCCTTCTTCTTCGCTTCCAGATGAGTGGCGATGGGCGCACAGTACGGCTACAGCGGTGTGTGTGTGTGTGTGTGTGTGTGTGTGTGTGTGTGTGTGTGGGTGGGTGTGCATGCGTGTGCGCGTGTGTGTGTGTGTGTGTGTGTGTGTGTGTGTGTGTGTGTGTGTGTGTGTGTGTGTGTGTGTGTGTGTGTGTGTGTGTGTGTGTGTTGTTGTTGTGTCTCGCGGCTGCTGTCAGAGCGAGAGACCGACAGTGTATTGGTTGCAAATCCCCGAGAAAAAGGTTCCGGTTCAAAGTGGGTGGTTACAAATGACAGAGCGGAGAACACACACAAACCCGGCGTTCCAATCCCCATACTTCCCTACTATTTAGTATGCCAGGAAAAGATTTAGGATGTCCCAATACATGCACGTCAATTTTAGTATGCTGAAAATACATAAATGCCCCACTGACTCCAATAGCATTTTGGAGTATTCGTCTTTATTCTTGACTTTACTCGACATACTGAAAACAAATATTCCTTATCTGACTCCCTGTCCCTGCATTCCAAATCACATACTCTTTCTTTTCACTACACTACATACTAAAGTACAGAAGAGTTTTAGTCTTTTTACTACACTACATACTAAAGTACAGAAGAGTTTTAGGGCCACAGACAGGAGAGAAAAAAAAATCAGATAAGGAAGATTTTTTCTCATCATGTCAAGAAATATCAAGAATAAAGACGAATACTCCAAAATGCTATTGCAGTTAGAGGGGCATTTATGTATTTTTCAGCATACTACAATTGACCTGCATGTATTGGCACATCCTAAATCTTTTTCTGGCGTACTAAATAGTAGGGAAGTATGGGTATTGGAACGCAGAGAGACAGACAGACAGACAGACAGACAGACAGACAGAGGCGGGTCAGAGAGACAGTTGATATAAGGATGTAATATACTGATAATAAAGCTGATATAGGCCTACAATGAGTTTATTTAATTGATAAGAATAGATGCTTTTCTGCCATTTAAATTGAATAAATAATATAGGGGGAAACACATTAAAAGATAGCATGAAGCTAGGCTATTATAATGGGTATTCCTATCAATATCTAAGGGTCTAAAAAGCTATTTTCTAGGCCACTTACTGTATGTGTAATTCGGGATTTGGTCATGTTTAAAAATCTCAGTTTAGCCTCCTTCGAGTTTATTGACTTTTAAAATTGAATTGCAAAAGCTTTCTGATGCTCCAGGAATATGTTATGTGCTGAATGAAACCTAATATTGTAAAAACAGTGTGTCAAACAGTTAGACACAGTTCAAATAGTGCCATCTTTTGGTGAACGGGTGGTAGTGCATCAACATGACATTTAAAATGCACACATGCCCTTTCTGGAAGAGAGCCAACACACAGTAGCCTATATATGAACCCCATGTCTGTGACTTTTAATTATATATTCAGGAAAGATCAGGGTATATTATAAAACTGGACACTTTTTTTTTGATATTTTTTTTGATTTTTTTTTTAAGGAACACAAACACACGACTGAAAAAGTGAACACACACACACACACACACACAACACTACACTACACTACACTACACTACACTACAGTACACTGGTGAGAATTCATATCCTACTAAACCCCACAATCATATTATTGTAGTGGACCATAACATTAAAACCCTAATACATACAATGTTTGAGAGAAATGGTACAATTGTGTATCTGGAATGAATTTTAGATCTTTAAGTCCATCTCATGAAAAATGGGAGCAAAAACAAAAGTGTTTCGTTTATATTTTTGTTGAGTGTATAACTTTATTCAAACCTCATGTATTTATATACTGTAGCACGTTTTAAACAAATCAGATGAAGTTCAAAGTCCTTTACATTTATTTACAAATGATAAAATAATAGGATACAGTCAGTGAAATAACGATAACAATGCACCTGATCTCTAGCCTGGTGCTACCAGACCATCGTACTTCATTTCATTTGTACAGAGGGTCTGGCAGTGCTGTAATTGGTAAACGTTCACTCATGGAGGCGGGTGTCTGCTAAAGTTTAAAACTATTGGATCTGCCCAGTGTCACTCTGGATTAGCCAACCAATCGCATAACGTTTGGTCGTCACGTGTGTCATGAGCCGGCTTCTGGCAACTGAAACTGGAGCGCGACTTCGACGTCATCGTTCTCAGCCACTCGCTCTGTTCGCTGATTGGACCGGCTGTCGAATCTCCAGCAAAACTGGGAAATGGGCTGTACACCCAGACTGACTACTGAAGGGAAAATAAAATTTGGCCGGAAGTAGGCGGGCGCGCGGAGCCAGGCTACCTGATCTCCTATAATCATATTAGTTTTTTAAAGAATAATTTTTTGGCGTTTTCCACTCACAAGACAAAACAAAATGAACAACTAACATAGTGGATTTTACTTAACAGGTTTCTAAGACATTGTTTGAATTAATATCCCAAAACCAAGCTATCTCAATCAGAGCTGAACAATATTGGATATATTATATATGTATATATTGGATCAGTGCATCTCTACTTCTCATCCTGAAAACCTGTGAGCCTCATTAATGTGGTTAGTTTAATTTGTGTACGGCACGCATATAATTAATTTCTAAGGGAAGAACACACAATCAACACATCAAAGGAACACAGTCACATGGGTAAAGTCGTTATGCGCAAATATGCAAATGTTCACTTATTATATGGGCACATTTATTATGCTTCCAACAAACCAGGTTGCATAAACATACAGTATAATTCAACATAGAAAGTGGTATCTTCTCATATTTGAAGGCGAAAGTGTGTATGCTTATTACAAATGGCGGCCACTTGAAGGTGGGCTGTGAAACATGCTGGCTGCATATCCTTGTCTTACTAAATGATGTTACTTTTCCTGATTATTATTCATGATGTTACGGATCTTGGGACACTCTTTTTTTATTTTTTTTAAGATATTTTTTTGGCATTTTTATGCTTAATTGATAGTGTAGAGACAGAGTTGAAATGGGGCAGAGAGGGGAGTGACATACAGAGAACGACCGCGGGCTGGAATCGAACCCGGGTCTGCTGCTGGCCGAGGCCCATGGGGGGGGGGGACGCCCTACCAACTGAGCTAAGGCCGCCTGGGACACTCTTTTTGTACAGACTGTTCCCAGAATTATTGACAAGTTGCAATTGACTCACTGTAGCCTACACATAAAACAAAATACGTAGGCTACTGTATCTGAAGAATGAGTTTGAAAGAGAGCTTGAAGTCAATCTGTTCATCACTTTAAAGGGACACTGTGTAACATTTTAAGTAATGTATTAGCTAAAATCAATATTCTCATTCATAAATATGTCCTCATTGGTGTAAAATCACCTCTGCCAACAATCTGAATTATCCTCCTGAGCGAATAATTACAAATATTAATATTACATTTTGTCCATTGAGCGGGCAAGTCTTATGGAGGAATCCATGTTTTTGGAATGTCATCAGGTGCATTGTTTAAAATTTAGAATTGCTCTTGTCCTTGAAGGCCACTGTAGCTTCTGTTATTATTCGAAAGGGGTGGGGTTACCCAGGGAGCGTTGCATTCTAGAACTTTCTTGATGATGTCATATTACACAGTGCCCCTTTAAAGTGTGTCCTTATATATGTATCTTATAAGCACTTTGAGTTGAATCTTTCTTTGAAATGCGCTAGCCTAAATGAATAAACTTGCCTAGCTACTTGCATTCACACTTTTTGAGTAAAGCCTTCATACAGGGAGGCCATGTGTTGTTGTGCAGGGTTAAGTCAAACAGCAATAGAATATTTAGCTCTGAAAGTAATCTCCTTGAAGTGCTCATGTTTACAAAGGTTATATTGGGATTGACAGCAACTAAAACTGCAACTTTTAAGATAACAAATTAAACTGTAGGCTACATTATAATAGGCGACTAATTTTTTATTTTTTTTTCATATATTTTATTTGTTGGCATTTTTATGCTTTATTGATAGTGTAGAGACAGAGTTGAAATGGGGCAGAGAATGAAATGAATCGAACCGGGTCCGCTGCTGGCCGAGGCCCATGGGGGGGGACGCCCTACCAACTGAGCTAAGGGCGCCTCCATAGGCGACTCATTTTATTCCACTTTTCGAGCTTGTGCACAAAATGTTTTTTGCATGAAAAGGTTCCCATAACCACCTTCCCCCACAAAATCAAGCAACACATTGTAGTTAAAAGATTAAAACAACAGCATCAATATCTTATAGGCCCAAATAAGATATTCAGGCTAAAGAAAAATCAAAATCTGATGTTTGTGTCAATATGAACCAAACAGTTGATTGGCATATTCTAACCCAACAGTAATTAATTTAGTTTGCAATTTAAAGGGAGAAAGGAACCTTAAAGGGGCATTGTGTAATATGACATCATCAAGAAAGTTCTACAAAGTTCTAGAATGCAACGCTCCCTGGGTAACCCCAACCCTTTAGAATAATAACAGAAGCTACAGTGGCCTTCAAGGACAAGAACAATTCTAAATCCTAAACAATGCACCTGATGACATTCCAACCAACATGGATTCCTCCCATTAGACTTGCCTGCTCAATGTACAAAATGTAATATTAATATTTGTAATTCTCCGCTCAAAAGGATAATTCAGATTATTGGCAGAGGTGATTTTACACCAACGAGGACATAGGTCTATTTATGAATGAGGATATTGATTTTAGCTAATACATTACTTAAAATGTTACACAGTGTCCCTGTATCCAAAATGTCCCTCTTGCAGTGTTGCGTGTTGAACACCAGAGGGCGTCGTTGACTATAACTACGGCCGCGCTGTTTACGTTGTCAAGGTAGTAGTAACCTAGGCTTCCGTCTCCAGGTGGAAATTTCCACTCCAGCGTCAAACTGACACGAAGATGTTCGAAAACACAACACAATGAAATATTAAACAGCGGGCCTGTGTGTGTGTGTGTGTGTGTGTGTGTGTGTGTGTGTGTGTGTGTGGTTGTGTAAAGTAATAAAGTTATAAGCGAAATTCCTGTTTTTTTGTGTGTGTTGTCTTTTGGAGAGAAGACTATTGTGTGTGTGTGTGTGTGTGTGTGTGTGTGTGTGTGTGTGTGTGTGTGTGTGTGTGTGTGTGTGTGTGTGTGTGTGTGCGTGTGTGTAAAGCAGAAGGAGAGCTCTAGGCCTATGTGGTTGTGTAGGAGTGTGTAAAATAAAATTAAACAGCCTCCCCCCCCCCCCCCACACACACACACACACACACACACACTGCAACCTTTCAGCCTCGGTTTGTTCGAATGTTGCAAAAGCGGAGGGGTAGCCTACAGTAGTGAATTCACCACTGAGTGTATCTGTGTTTTCCTTATTGCTAGTTTGTATGTATTTATCGTAGCCTAGTCATTCATTTACCTATTCTATCAGATCTACAGATCTATTCTATCATTAGATGTTGGATTACATATAACTAAGTTTTTTTGTAGTTTTTTATAAGGCTTTGTACATGTTGTATATATCAGGGTATTGTATAGATATAAATGATGTAGATTATGATAATGAACAGCCGCTGAATAAGGGGTGTAAGGGAATTCATAAGCTATATATATATATACGGCATTCCTCTCACTCCTTTTCGAACAAAGACATTTATTTTATGAATATTGTGTATGACCAGAGCCGGCCCGAGGCATAAGCGAACTAAGCGGCCGCTTAGGGCCCCAGACTGCCTGGGGGGCCCCCTAATCATATTTCGCTTAGGGCCCCCTGAAGGCTTGGGCCGGCTCTGTGTATGACACTTTATAATTATTGTTGTTTGTGTTATACGTGTTTGTATGATGTGTCATACTTGCTTTGTTATATTTTATTTGTATTTTATTTTCGTTCGAAATAAAGACGAAATGAATGAATGAATGAATGAATGAATGAATGAAATGAATGAATGAAATGAATGAATGAATGAAATGAAATGAATGAATGAATGAATGAATGAATGAATGAATGAATGAATGAAATGAATGAATGAATGAAATGAATAAATAAATGAATGAAATGAATGAATGAATGAATGAATGAATGAATGAATGAATGAAATGAATGAATGAATGAAACGAAGGAATGAAATGAATGAATGAATGAATGAATGAATGAAATGAAATGAATGAATGAATGAATGAATGAATGAATGAATGAAATGAATGAATGAATGAATGAAATGAATGAATGAAATGAAAATGAATGAATGAATGAATGAATGAATGAATGAATGAATGAAATGAATGAATGAACGAAAAGAATAAATAAATGAAATGAATGAATGAAAAGAATAAATAAATGAAATGAAT
>CM049406.2:5112500-5117500 GCA_026929865.2 Hyperoplus lanceolatus
TCTCTTGATTTTTTTCCAGAGCTGTATATGATTTGACCAATCACAGAAGCGCTAATAACACCTATGACATCATCAAGTAAACACAGTTGAGTCGCCTTTGTTGTTGTTGCAGCTGGTGGTGTGTTTGTGTTTGCTAAAGCTTTGCGTTTGTTTACACAGGAAAAACTTGGCTGGTAGCGAGAAAAACAAACCATGGCTTACCCTTCCGCCATTTTGTTAAAGGAATACTTCACCCATACGGAATCTGCGTTCTATCATTATAAAATCACTATTATTATATAATGAATGAGGTTTTTCTTCCCTCAGTCTTTCCTCTGTCTTCCCTTGGCCCAGCTGTCCTGTTAATCTTAACCCTAAATTTTACCATGTGTGATGTCACGCATGGGAAAATGTAGGGTTAGACAGTGAGACCATAAAACACTCTTTCTGCCTTTTCTCAGGCTAGGATGAACCGATTTCTAACATTTTTGCACATTTATACTACATAGGATCTCAGGGTTCAATATCAATACACCTTCATATTTCGGTGAAGTAGTCCTTTAAATTTCTGTACTATGAGCATCAGGTCCATTTCTTTTCATCCAGGAAGCGCCTGTATTTCCACTTCCTGGTTCTCTTCTCAGGATGGCTTGTGATTGGCTGGCGTCGCAAAGCAGCAGCAATAGAGAGTGTAGTAGAAAGGACACTTCTAGAAAGTCCTCACATGCAAAAAATAGCACAAGATACGATGAACTAGAGAGCGAGATTCTGGCGAGCTCAAGCTATTTATTATTTTCCCAATTCCCCTCAATTCGGCGGGACACTCGCTGATTCAGTGTAAACCAGACTCGGCCTGAGTGAGCACAGTCAAACAAAGACAGAAGCAGTTTGTGTTTAAAAGTCCAAAAAGTGTTTTTTTTTTTTTTAAACATTTTTTTTTCCTGTTGCCGTAGCAGCAGCTTGTAAAATGGCCGCTGCCACAAACCGTAGCAAAGTGCCGCTACTCGTTTTTGTGGCAGTAAATGTCCTTGAGCGCTTTCAGCTCCTCGATCAGGGTTTTGTTTTGGTTTTCCAACACGGCCACTCGGTTCTCCAGACATTTGACGTATTCTTTCTTTTTCCTGCGGCACTCGCGCGCTGCCTCCCTGTGGGAGTAAAGAAAGGGGGAGGGGGATGGATGGATGGATGGATGGATAGATAGATAGATGGATGGATAGATAGATAGATGGATGGATGGATGGATGGATGGATGGATAGATGGATGGATGGATGGATGGATGGATGGATGGATGGATGGATGGATGGATGGATGGATGGATGGATGGATGGATGGATGGATGGATGGATGGATGGATGGATGGATGGATGGATGGATGGATGGATGGATGGATGGATGGATAGGATAGATAGATAGATAGATAGATAGATAGATAGATAGATAGATAGATAGATAGATAGATAGATAGATAGATAGATAGATAGATAGAAAGAAAGAAAGAAAGAAAGAAAGAAAGAAAGAAAGAAAGAAAGAAAGAAAGAAAGAACAGGAAAAGAGAGAGGGAAAAAAAATATGTTGGTGAGTCTCTCCATTAAATGTTAACGTAGCGCTCCGGGCCAAACATTGCAAGCTGTGCACAAACCCAAGAGAGCAGATGTGTTTGTAAGGATGTGAAGTTCAGGTATTAATAGGACACTGTCTTGCTTTCACATACATGTCTATGCTTTTACTAGACAATACTTAAAGATGCAGTGTGTAATATGACATCATCAAGAAAGTTCTACAAAGTTCTAGAATGCAACGCTCCCTGGGTAACCCCACCCCTTTCGAATAATAACAGAAGCTACAGTGGCCTTCAAGGACAAGAACAATTCTACATTTTAAACAATGCACCTGATGACATTCCAACTATGACACTTTCAAGATGGCAGCACAAGGCCTTGGTCCAAGATATGCAGAAATATGGACATATATGAGACCCTTTCTAAGGGAAAAAATAATAATTAAAAAAAAAATGCAGCTAGTATGCACTAAATTAAATGTACTTATGGATATTATAATTACTTTCTACAAAATTTGCTAGGAAATAAAACCCACAATTCTACACACTGCAGCTTTAAAGGTGGAGTCAGCAATTCTGGCTGAATTTAGTGGGTGAAAATCACTTTTTGTCAAAAATCTGTGAATATCTCCTCATGATCCACCACCTGTCTGTACGTGTGTGTGTGTGCAAAATAAAACACAATACACACACCCTTTGTTTACATACCTGTTAACTGACTTTGACAAACAGTGATTTTGACAACAAGCATTCTCCAGAATCGCTGACTCGCTCGACTTTTAATTTGCCTACAGCAGCATTTCTCTAAACAATCAGGAACAATATGGCGGCACAGAAACATTTGCAAATATAAAAGCAGTGTTCGGCCTTTGCACTTCTTACTTTCGCAACGAGAAAACTGAGCACATCAACATCCCTAGACTCTCTGTCTGGGGTTCCATTCCACAGAGCCCAAGGTTAAAGGTGCAGTGTGTAGAATTTTGGGTTTTATTTCCTAGCAGATTGTGTAGAAAGTAATTATAATATCCATAAGTACGTTTAATTTAGTGCATAATAGCTGAACAATTTTTTTTTAATTATTATTTTTTTCCCTTAGAAAGGGTCTCATATATCCATATTTCTGCATATCTTGGACCAAGGCCTAGTGCCGCCATCTTGAAAGTGTCATAGTTGGAATGTCATCAGGTGCATTGTTTAAAATTTAGAATTGTTCTTGTCCTTGAAGGCCACTGTAGCTTCTGTTATTATTCAAAAGGGGTGGGGTTACCCAGGGAGCGTTGCATTCTAGAACTTTGTAGAACTTTCTTGATGATGCACCTTTAAGTCTCTACATTGCATTACATTGTGTATGAATTCAGAAATCAATCTTTTCAAATCAAAGCTTATTTAGCAGTAACACAGCCATCATCCTTCAAAAGTTATTTATTCTATAGTACTTCCTTCTTCATCTTCCAACAGGTGCATTTCCCAAGGACGCCCACTATATATAAAAATGTGTAAAGGCCGTTAAGTTTGTCCGTTCTGTGCTACTGTTGAAACATGGCGGTGCAACATGGCGGCCTCAGCGCCCCGCTCCTATGTAGATATAAAAGACTCATTCTCCGGTAATGAATATTTTTTGTCCCCTATTTAAAGTGATTATACACTAATTAAAACATACTTATGATTATTATATTCCAAGTCTGCTTTGAAAATTGCCAATTCCCTTTCACACACTTCACTTCAAGACTTTATAGGGCCGGTTTCGCAGACATGGATTAAGCCTATAGTTCTGGACTAAATTGCATTCAATGGGGGGCGCGCTTAGCTCAGTTGGTAGGGCGTCCCCCCCATGGGCCACTCCCCTCTCTGCCCCATTTCAACTCTGTCTCTACACTATCAATAAAGCATAAGAATGCCAGAAAAATATCTTAAAAAAAAAAATTGCATTCAATGGACAATCTCCATTCAAAATTTCATTTAATCAAGGACTAGACTTAAAGCTGGGGTGGAGGATTTGGGGAAAAATGGCAGTTGGGATAGTGATTCGAATCCAAATACCTCAACCGCTCCACTTGTTCTCTTTGGTCCCTCCCCTATGGTCCCTCCCTGACACGCTCTACACCAACAAAGTCAATGCCAAAGTGAATGGACAGTCCCAACAGCCAATAAGAACAGAGAATCGAAGCCTCGCTCTGATTGGTCAAAGTGTACAGCTCATGTTAACTTTGACCAATCAGAAAGCACATACCCCAGCTTTAATCCATGTCTAGGAAACCTGGCCATAGGGCCATTAGGGTAGAATAGGCTGAGTCTTACCTGTTTTTCATGAGGCGGACCTCCCTCTTGCGTGTGACCTCTTCAGTGTGTGGGATGGGGGGGCTCTGCATGCTGCCAGGGGAGGCTGCCATCACAATGCCCTGGGTCAGGCCAGAGTTAGGGGAACGCAGCTGGTAGGAGGGAATGTCTCCAGTGGCAGCTGTAGGGGACAGGAGATAGACAAAAACGCATTAGGATTCAAAGGTGCATGAAGTCACTCTGGGTGTGTTTTTTTTTTATTTAACTTGTACATTGGAGTAATTCATTGTTTAGAAGGACTTTAAAGCTCAACTATGTAACTTTGGGCGTGTGTGTTTTTTCCTGTGCAATTTTTTCATGATTATTTTTTGCTTTTGTCAACATTTGAAACTATATAATTTTTTTTTTTAAGATATATTTTTTATTTTTATGCTTTATTGATAGTGTAGAGACAGAGTTGAAATGGGGCAGAGAGGGGAGTGACATGCAGAGAACGACCGCGGGCTGGAATCGAATCCGGGTCCGCTGCTGGCCGAGGCCCATGGGGGGGGACGCCCTACCAACTGAGCTAAGGGCGCCCCCTTTTGAAACTGTGTTCTTTAACAAGACATACCCAAGACAAAATGCATTAGGAAACGCTTGTTTGCTGTGTGTGGGCTGAAAATAAATCCAGTGTAATTACACAGCCTAGGCTCTGTAAACAGGGCATGTTGCTAGCTACGGTCGGACCCTTTTGTTTACATACCAGCTCACAGAACCTAGGCTGTGTATTAATCAACACTTTTTTTTCAGAGCACATACAGTACTGACAGGCAGCAGTTTGTGAGGAGATATTCACTGATTTGGACAAAAAGTGATTTTGACGAGGGCGCCCTTAGCTCAGTTGGTAGGGCGTCCCCCCCACCATGGGCCTCGGCCAGCAGCGGACCCGGGTTGGATTCCAGCCCGCGGTCGTTCTCTGCATGTCACTCCCTCTCTGCCCCATTTCAACTCTGTCTCTACACTATCAATAAAGCATAAAAATGCCAAAAAAAAAAATATGTAAAAAAATAAAATAATAATGATTTTGATAACAAACCTTACCAAGAATCACTGACTACACCTTTAACTCCTGGTTGTCCTTATTGTCTATCTAATAATACACATGTGATCCATGAACGAAAACAGACATTATCCCCCCCCCCC
>CM049406.2:5122500-5152500 GCA_026929865.2 Hyperoplus lanceolatus
CTGAAATGTTTTTGCCGGTGAATACACTCTGATAGGCAGGGTGCTATGATTGTTTTCAAATTTCCTGTAACAGCACTAGCAGTTTTTTCGGAAGGAGAAGACACACACATACAGCTCTGGAAAAAATGAAGAGACCAGTCTGGATTTTTTTCTTCAATCTTCATCTCTACATTACTTATTGAAAATGCTCTAAATGACAGAACATGTATTGGAATTTAGTAGAAATGTTGTCAGTAGTTTCTATTATAAAACCAAAATGTTCATTCTATTCAAACATATGCCTGTAAATAGTAAAATGAGAGACACTGAACATTTGGAGTGGTTCATTGTTTCAAGAGCTGCATAAGTGTGTAGTCAGTTAGTAGTAAAAGTCATCATTTGGGGCGACTGTGGCTCAGGTGGTAGAGCGGGTCGGCCGATGATCAAAGGGTTGGAAGTTCGAGTGCCACCTGTGTCGTAGTTGTTGTGTCGTTGGGCAAGACACTTCACCCACCTTGCCTCGTGTGAATGTCGATAGTTAGCCTGCTATCGGTGTGTGAATGTGTGTGTGAATGGTAACGTGGGAAAGGAAAACAGGTCTCACTTGAAAAAGAGTCTTCGGACTCAATGGGATTTACCTGTATAAATAAAAGTTAAAAAAATAAAAAATCAGCACCTCTGCTTCAAATACCATGATAGATAGATAACATTTGAATCATATCTGATAAAGAGACAAAAACAATTGTAGATGTCTTGCAGAGAAGATACAATCGTTTTTTCAGTGTTACTGTAAGAAAGAAAGCAAAATAATTCTTAATTTCATTCAAATTCATTTCAACAAAATATGTTTTTTGAGATTTAGACAGCAATTATTATAATAAAAGTAAATGTTGATGATAGCAGCAGACCACAACACTGTACAGATATTATAACTATCGGAACAATGGCTCCTAAAATTAACGGATCTACAAAAATAGTACAAAAAAGCACAATTGAAAAGTCATACCATATGTGTGTGTGTGTGTGTGTGTGTGTGTGTGTGTGTGTGTGTGTGTGTGTGTGTGTGTGTGTGTGTGTGTGTGTGTGTGTCCGTGTCTTTCAGGAGTGTAGGATTTGACATATGAACAGATATGATGTTAAACTGCAGCCATTTACAATGTCTGTTGGCTTTCCAGTTAGAGCACCTGTAGATTGGCATCATGTTGAGGTATGTGCCTTTGAAAGATAACACTATGGGTGCAGAAAACCTCGTGCAGATTAAACTTTTTGCATGATTTGTTGACCTGGATTTTGAATTGTATATGTATAAATGATTGGCTATAAACCAACGAAAAGTCACTAACTCTGCAAGTAGTGTATAAGGTTTTAATAAAAAGAAGATTTAACACTACTTATATAAGACCAAACGCGTAACCTACTTAACAATGCTATCAACAGTCTGCCACAGCTTCCCATACTTGTCCATAGGCAGTCGAGATTCCAATCATTCTGTTACCATAGCAAAAGAAAAATAGAAATCAAAACATTGTATTTGAAATACAGGAAAGAAAAAAAAAAGAAAGCTGACGTGGATTTGGCTTCTGCTTCGACCCAAGCAAACCTCTACAAGTCCCAAAAGCATATCTTGGTAGTTTAACAAATGTGATAAGTTGGTGTCTAATCATGTTGTTTGTTATACCAGTGTTCAAATTTGCTTTTAACTTTTTTAATTAATGTCCGACACGACAGCTAGTCTTTCTGGTCTCCCAGGTATAAAGCCTAGTTGCTTTTTCTGCTGAGGCGTTCCCTTGTTCCCACCCATTTGTGAGGCCTGCCAGTGAAAGGATGGGTGTTCCCAACATGACAGCAAGGTGCAAGAGCGGACAAGCCCATTCGCAGCTGTTCAACCAAGTGCACAGGAGGACAAAATACACAGAAGGACTCCAACATTTTTTTTTTTATGTTGTTGTTGTTGGGTTTTAAGTTAACCGATATATTTACTTAAACAAATGGCGGCGCAACAAGGAATTTATTTGAACCCAGACAATAAAAAGACAACCTGTGTGATCTGCCGGGGTGTGTTAAAGGATCCAGTCTCTATCCCTTGTGGGCACTGCTTCTGTCTCGGCTGCATCAAAGGCGTCTGGGATGGGGAGGATCGCAAGAAAACCTACAGCTGCCCTCAGTGTAGGCAGACATTCACGCCGAGGCCTGTGTTGGTGAAAAGCACCATATTCGTAGATTTTATGGAAACATTTAAAAAAACTGGACTCCACCAAGGTGCTGCTTCTCCTCCTGCTGATTTTTGCTGCTATGCTGGACCTGAAGATGTGGCCTGTGACGTCTGCACTGGGAGAAAACTGAAAGCCCTCAAGTCCTGTCTGATGTGCAAGGCCTCGTACTGCGAGAAACACCTCAAGCCTCACTACGAATCGCCGTTATACGCTCAACACAAGCTGCTGGACCCTTCCAAGAAGCTCCTGGAGAACCTCTACTTTCGCCACACCACCAGAACCAAGAGGGTCTTCTCCGGCACCCACCAGGAATTCGTCGGCTATCTCTACTACGTGGATCGACATAAAGCGCCCGATAAAGTGGCCGCGGAACGGACCGAGAGGCAGAAAGAGCTTGAAGGGACGCGGAAAACCATCCAGCGGAAAATTCTGGACAAAGAGAAAGGTGTGAAGGTGCTTCAGCTGGAGGTGGTGGCTATCAATGGATGTGCAGATAAAGCGGTGGAGGACAGCGAGAAGACCTTCAACGAGATGATCTGTCTCTTCCAGAAAAAAAGCAGCGATTTGAAGCAGCAGCTCAGAGCCAAGCAGGAGACTGAAGTGGGTCGGGTGAAAGATCTTCAGGGGAAGCTAGAGAAGGAGATTGCAGATTTGAGGAGGACAGACGCTGAGCTGAAGACCCTCTCTGTGGACAACTCCGATTTCCTCCAAAAGAAGACGTCCTTATCATGTCTCAATGAGTCTCCAGAATCGCACAGCTCCGACACCACCAGTCCTCTTGGGTACTTTGAAGACATGACAGCCACTTTGTCCGAGCTAAGAGAAAAACTCCATGGGATTCTTAACAAGGGATTTCCAAAGAGCTCACCGCCAAATGCACCTGAAATGGAAAGTGTATTGGTAGCGCCGCAGCCAGAGACCAGATCTGAATTCTTGCAGTATTCGTGTCAACTCATCCTGGATCCAAACACAGTGCACACCCATCTGCTGTTATCGGAGGGAAACAGAAAGGTCACACTGGTGAAAAAGGACCAGCTGTACCCATGGCATCCAGACAGATTCCTGGAAAGATGGCAGGTGTTGAGCAACGAGGGTTTGACCGGTCGTTGTTACTGGGAGGTCGAAAGAAGCGGCGTGGAAGTCTTCATAGCTGTGGCCTACAAGGACATCAGTCGGACGGGCACTTTCGATGCGTGCGCCTTCGGAAACAACGCCAAGTCCTGGGGGTTAGCGTCCTACAGAAACGGCTACCACTTCAAACACGGCAACATCAAAGCCTCTGTCACGGGCACTTGGTCTTCAAGAGTGGGAGTTTACCTGGATCAAAGCGCAGGTATTTTGTCCTTCTACAGCGTCTCCGAAAGCACCATGACCCTCCTACACAAGGTGCAAGCAGTGTTCACACAGCCGCTCTATGCAGGATTCAGGCTTCCCAACACTAAAGGGGACGCGGTGGAGTTGTGCTCATTGGAATAGTGGTCGGTGTGTGTGTGCGTGTGTGTGTGTGTGTGTGTGTGTGTGTGTGTGTGTGTGTGAGTGAGTGTGTGTGGGCACAGACCTTCAAAGACATACATTTTGGAATGCTTTCCCACTGGATTTAAGATTCTTAGAGCATTTTTGGAATCAAGCTGATACACCGCATTTTAAAGCCTGCGTTTGCACTTAAAGGTGGAGTCAGCCATTCTGGAGACAGCTTGTTGTGACAACCTCAAACAACTCAAAATCCACTACCAGTCCGTACTGTGTATAAAACTGACCAGAAGTCACTAACCCTTAGACTAATAAAGACGGACATTTTGGAACGATCTACCACTGGATTTTTAAGACATTTTTTTTGAAAAAAGATTAAGACCGAACATTATACATGTGCTTTTGCTTAAAGGTGGAGTCAGTGATTCTGGAGAAACCTTGTTGTCAAAATAGTTTTGGGTCCAAATCTGCTGTACGTACCGTGTGTGTGCTGAAAAAATATCCAGTGTTAATACACGGCCTAAGCTCTGTAAACGGGCATGATGCTACCTATGTTGGGCCCCTTTGTTTACATACGTCTGTACATTTGTTTACATACATAAATGACCTGTACCGGCAAACGATACCATCAGTGCAAAGAATGCTATTTTTGTATAGTTATCATTAATGCCTTTGCAAGAGTCAGAGTTTTCCCGGAAACTTAAAGGTGTAGTCAGTGATTCTGGAGAACGCTTGTTGTCAAAACCAATGAATACATAAGAGATATTAACTGATTTTAACAAAAAGGGTTGTTGACAACAAACGTTCTCCAGAATTACTGACTGCACCTTTAATGTGTTTTATCTTTGTTGATGTTATTTTTTATATAGTTTTTCACTGTTTTCGGTATTTCAGCTGATAACGGCATTTAATGACTGCTGCTCTGTTCCTATATTTATGTTTCTTGCATTTTTTTGTCAAGCACTTTGTGTGGTCTGCTCTTAAAAAGAGCTGTATAAATAAACCTATTGTTAAATGTATTAAAGGGTAAAGATACACTGGTGTACATCACTGTGGCAGTGTTAGTATAGAAAGGCCAACCCAGCATTTGTTTCTATGGCTGCAACTAGAATGTATGAACTCGGAAAAATATTGTGGCTTTTGGATAATGTCTTTTCCTTTTCCAAGCATTTGTTTGAGTTTAAGGCAAACATATAATATTTAAAGGAATACTTCACCCATACAGAACCGGGCGTTCTATCATTATAAAATCGATATTATAATATAATGAATGAGGTTTGTCTTCCCTCAGTCTCCCCTCAGTCTTCCCTTGGCCCAGCTGTCCAGTTAATCCTAACTCTACATTTTGACTAGTACGATGTCACACTGGCAAACTGTAGGGTTAGACAGTGAGACCATAAAACACTCTTTCTGCCTTTTCTCAGGCTAGGATGAACCGATTTCTAAAATGTTTGCACATTTATACTACATAGGATCTCAGAGTTCAATATCAATACACCTTCATATTCCCACCGGTGAAGTAGGTCTTTAAGTGTACAAAAAATAAGCAAATTCTCAGCTGCTAAGCGTTTACTTCTGGATTCATGTTATTGACACTGTGTAAGAAGATTAACGTACTTAGAAAAACCAAAAAGAAAAGAAAAAAATTGTATTTTTTAACAACACATCAGGCTCTGTTAGTGTCAGGGTGGAATGGGTGTTAACTGCCTGGAAAAGTGATCTTGTTTTGTTTGTTTTTGGTCTTCAAACTACCTACAGTCAAAACCGAAATTATTCATACCCCTGGTAAAAGTTTGACTTAAAGTTACTTCACTTGTATGAAACCAGAAAGTTTTTTCTTGGTTGGAAATGACACAGGCTTCTCCCAAAATATATTAAGATGATGTACGAGAGGCATCACTGTGGATAGAAATGTTCAGCTTTTATTGACAATTGAACAAAAATTGTCGAATTTTGCCAGGGGTATGAATAATTTCGGTTTTAACTGCACATTTTTAACATCTATACTATACTTGAACTGTTGCCATGTAAAATACACAGTCTAATAATAGCAACCGTGTGATGACGATGGTGACGGAAAATAAATGATCTCATGTGTGAGTCATCGGTATGTAAGACCTGCCTCCATTTCTTTCTTTCTTTTTCTTTTTCATTCTCTTTGTTATGTAATAATTACTCAAGATTGCATCAATTAAATTGTACAGATGAAACACAAAAGACATCAAAAGGACTAAACCGCGAGAGCTCGCTTTAAAACTAAGGCACCTGACATCTGATACATGTTCTACTACAACAGTTTGGCACTCAGGAAACTGAAATATCAAGGCAACTGAGTTCACTAGATTTTAGATTTTTGAGGCTAAAACTGAAACACTTAAAAGGTGGGGTATGTGATTTCTGATTGGTCAAAATTAACATGAGCGGTACACTTGGACCAATCAGAGCGAGGCTCCAATTAAAAATAAATATAAAAATCCGAATCCAAATTCTCTGTTCTTATTGGCTGTTGGGACTGTCAACTGTTCAAATCTCTATCCCAACTGCTATTTTCTCTCCAAATTCTCCACCCCAGCTTTAAGTTAGAAGGAAAACTGCCTATATTTCAAAACTAACTTATTATCTTTGGTTGAGATGACTTATCATTCCGATGTGATGTAACTTCAAGTTCTGAGTTCTACATACTAAGACTTCCAGAAGTAAAAGTTAAGTGCAAACGTAGATATCTTTTGCTCAGTAAGTTAGACAGGTCTAAAGCTGTTCATTGTTTGAATAAACACTATTTTTTATTTATTTTTTGGGGCATTTTCGAGTTTTATTAGATAGTACAGAGTTGAAATGGGGAGACAGAGAGAGAGAGAGGGGGAATGACCTGCAGTAATGGTCCACGGGTCGGTTTCGAACCCGCAACCACTGCAACCAATATGGTACACGCTCTATCCACTATGCCACCGGACCACAAAAATCTAGTGACCATTGCCTTGAAACTTTTAAATTTTTTCAGTGGAGTTGTGCCCTACCTTGGATGAGCATCTGCCCTCCCTGTATGTAGAACTGTTGTGGAGAGTCTCCGGTTTGGGGGGCACACTGCAGTATGGTTCCCCCAGGCTGCGGTGAGGGGCTGCTGGCCACGGTGAGGCTCTGAGCCCCATGGAGACCCTCCACTGCTCCAGGGCTGCTCAGCTGGACGGCTCTGCCCTGGGTGAAGGCTACTGTGGGTGGGGTCAAGAGGTCAGATATTACCACTAGGCTCCAGGCTCCAGGCTCCATGGAGGTTAGGTGTAACGGTCAGCAGATTAACAGTAAGAGGAGTGTTGTTATGTCAGGTGCATAGGGTGTATAGGGTTTATTATAAGGTCAAGGAAAGGCTGTTATATCAATATACTTGGCACACATGACATAAATAATAATAAAAATTAACCGTATTATAGGTAGTTTTAGGTAAATATTTTTGAAGGTATAATGATAATATATGTAGTTTTGTAGGAGGAGTGTTGTTATGTCAGTTGCATAAGTTGTGTAGGGATAACTATATAAGGTAAAGAAAACTGTGAGAGTAATGTTGTCTTATAAAATGTTAGGTGACTGATACTTGGCACACATGAGATAAAAAAAAAAAAAATTAACCTTATTATGGGTAAGTGTGAGGTAAAAAACTATTAAAAAAAACAGTAGGAGGAGTCTTGTTATGTCAGGTGGTATAGGTTTTAGGGTTACTGTAAGGTTGGGAGAAACAGTTACATTAACTTTTGCCTCCTTAAAGGTGAAGGCTACTGTGGGTGGGGTCAAGAGGTCAGTTATTACCACTAGACAAGGCAAGGCAAGTTTATTTCTATAGCACAATTCAGACACAAGGCCATTCAAAGTGCTTTACAGGGGCAAGATTAAAGTACATAATACACATTAGGATAGATAGATAGATAGATAGATAGATAGATAGATAGATAGATAGATAGATAGATAGATAGATAGATAGATAGATAGATAGATAGATAGATAGATAGATAGATAGATAGATAGATAGATAGATAGATAGATAGATAGATAGATAGATAGATAGATAGATAGATAGATAGGCAAGGCAAGGCAAGGCAAGGCCAGTTTATTTATATAGCACAATTCAGACACAAGGCCATTCAAAGTGCTTTACAGGGGCATGCAATACATCAAGTATAGAATACACAGTAGAAAAGCAAATGAGAAATAAATAATTCAAATAAAATAAATAAAAGATTTAAATGAAATACAAATGACAGGTTAAAAGGGGAAAGTAGGCTGGGCTTGTTGTTGTTAATTGTGTCTCATTAAAAGGTGAAGGCTACGGTGGGCACGGTTCAGTTATCACTAGTAGGCTCCATGCAACATGTTAGGTGTAACAGTCAGTGGATTGACAGTAAGAGGAGTGTTGTTATGTCAGGTGCATAGGGTGTAGAGGGTTTATTATAAGGTCAAGAAAGGCTGCAAGGCAAGTTTATCTCTATAGCACAATTCAGACACAAGGCCATTTAAAGTGCTTTACAGGGGCATGAAATACATCAAGATTAAAATGCATAGAGACACATAGAATAGACATTAGAAAAGCCAATTCAGATTTGATTTAAAGGAGCTGAGAGTTGCAGCAGACCTCAAGTTCTCTGGGAGTTTGTTCCAGATATTTGGTGCATAAAAACTGAAAGCTGCTTCTCCTTGTTTAGTCCTAACTCTGTAATATTAATGTTGTCTTGTAAAATGTGTCAGGTGATTCTTGGCATACATATGAGTTAAACAACAACAATGTGTACTGACTGTATTGATGTATATATCTTAGTGTGTACTGACTATATTGAAGTATATATATCTTAGTGTGTACTGACTCTATTGAAGTATATATATATATATCTTAGTGTGTACTGACTATATTGAAGTATATATATATATCTTAGTGTGTACTGACTATATTGAAGTATATATATATATCTTATGCCTCGTTTCCACCGAGTAGAGCGGGTCGGATCGGAGCGGTTCGGTCCGGGTAGTTTGGCTTTTCATTTGCCAAAAGTTGGGTAGGGTACGGTTTAAGCGCACCTAACCGCTCTGAGCCGCTCCCGATCTCAGTACTCCTCCGTAGGGGTACTGGCCGCCTGAAAGCGGGCCGAAAATGCATGAGAAGGCGGAGCTACACACTGCCGTCATTTGATTGGTCGAAAGAATCATTTCCGCCATGTGTAGATCTCGGCAAGAGTGAAGAGAGTCTTGTGTTTTGGCGAAAATGTGAGCACAGCTCTGTTTATTGTGTGGTGTTTTTCCTCGTCAATAAATTAATCAGTTGGTTACACTGTGTCCCATAGTCACGTAGCTGCCGCAGCCAGCACTGTTTGTTCGCTCACTGTGTCTATGAGTTGCGCCGAGCGGTCTCTGTGTGTTTACGCCATAGATAGTAGTAAAATACACGCTCACAACAACACGGGGGGAATAAATAAAGAAGCGGCTGGTTTGAATCATTTCCGCCGTTTGTAGTCACCTCGGCTAGAGTGAAGAGAGTTTTGGCGAAAATGTGAGCGCGGCACTGTTTATTGTGTGGTGTTTTTCCTCGTCATTAAATGAATCAGTTGGCTACACTGTGTCCCACTGCTACGATGTCACGTAGCTGCCAGCGCTGCTCGCTCACTGTCTCTATCAGTTGCACCGAGCCGTCTCTGTGCTCTCAACACGGGGGGAATAAATAAAGAAGCGGCTGGTTTGACCAAGCAAAAACAAGAGACCGCTGGCTTGACCACAGTTCTACAGTCCGATAGTTTGACCCACTTTCTGGCGGCGGCTATCGCAGTCCAGCCTAAACCCCGCCCTACCAGTAAGGGTAGGGTCGGCGGTGGAAACAACACCGAGATTCTTAAAAGTGAGCTGTCCCGCTCTGAGCCGCTCCGATCCGACCCGCTCTACTCGGTGGAAACGAGGCATTAGTGTGTACTGACTATATTGAAGTATATATATATATCTTAGTGTTTACTGACTATATTGAAGTATATATATATATCTTAGTGTGTACTGACTGTATTGAAGTATATATATATATATCTTAGTGTGTACTGACTGTATTGAAGTATATATATATATATCTTAGTGTGTACTGACTATATTGAAGTATATATATATATATATCTTAGTGTGTACTGACTATATTCAGGGGTGGATTACTGCACGGGCACACCGGGCACAGGCCCAGGGGCCCAAGGGCTCAGGGGGGCCCTTAGCCAGAGATACTGATAGTAACTTTTTATGTTGCATAGTCAAAGAGCTCAGTCACTGATGTCAATAACTGGGTCCAAAAAGGAATAGCCTAAATATAAGGATACTCATTAAAATGTAACAAGATAGAAATCATCATAGGCCCCTCAACTAGTAGGGGAGAAATACAAAAGCAGGTTAAAAACAACAGCATTAGTAGCTCTGTCTAAGGGGCTTCATGAGGGGCCTTGAAGCACATACAGAAATAAGCTTTCTATGTGTGGATTCTAAATGGTTCATAACAAGTAGCTATCCACCCTGAATCTGTTGAAATGGGCCCCTCCATCATAGAACATGGGTCTGCAGACCAATCTACTATACAGTTTTTACAGTTGCAGAGTAAAGAAGAGTGCTGCTTGTTTAAGAAAATCTTTAAAATAATGTACCCTCTAAAATTTCCTCTCAAAGTGCACCAGATTGATGCATTCTACTTTAAAAAGGTAAAAAAAAAAATCCAGGGGGGCATGCCCCCGGACCACCCAACAAGGTACAGGGTCCCTCCAACAGTATCCCAAAATCCTGTGGGAAACACTGACTTCCTTAATATGTTTTTGCCATTAATTGTTTGTATCTGTGTGGAAAAGTCAGTGTACCTGACTGGATAGGGACGAGTGGGGGGCCCTTTAAGAGTCTGTGCCCAGGGGCCCATTATCTCATAATCCGTCTATGACTATATTGAAGTATATATCTTAGTGTGTACTGACTGTATTGAAGTATATATATATATCTTAGTGTGTACTAACTATATTGAAGTATATATATATATCTTAGTGTGTACTGACTATATTGAAGTATATATCTTAGTGTGTACTGACTATATTGAAGTATATATATATATCTTAGTGTGTACTGACTGTATTGAAGTATATATATATATATATCTTAGTGTGTACTGACTCTATTGAAGTATATATATATATCTTAGTGTGTACTGACTGTATTGAAGTATATATATATATCTTAGTGTGTACTGACTATATTGAAGTATATATATATATCTTAGTGTGTACTGACTATATTGAAGTATATATATATATCTTAGTGTGTACTGACTATATTGAAGTATATATATATATCTTAGTGTGTACTGACTATATTGAAGTATATATATATATCTTAGTGTGTATTAACTATATTGAAGCATATATCTTAGTGTGTACTGACTGTATTGAAGTATATATATATATCTTAGTGTGTACTAACTATATTGAAGTATATATATCTTAGTGTGTACTGACTGTATTGAAGTATATATATATATATCTTAGTGTGTACTGACTATATTGAAGTATATATATCTTAGTGTGTACTGACTGTATTGTCCGGTGCTGGTCTGGTAGATGGATGTTGGTACCGATGCTGTGGCTGCCGTGGAGACTAACACCTCCTCCTCCGTCCTCTCCTCGTCTATCTTGGGAACGCCCGGCGAATCGGACGAAAGCTCATTCAGGATTTTACTATCGGAGGAAAAATCCACAACGTAGTCACTATTATTATCATTATACAGAGAATTAGAATAGTAGAGAATTCAGAAAATGGACATTATCAACATTATTAAATTTTTTGGGGCACTTTGTGGTGTAGTGTTTAGAGGTCTCCCCTTGAAAAATGCCAAAAATGTAACTTAGAAATAGAAAGAATTTTTTAAAAAATACATAATCAAACTTTACTTTACTTTGCTGTTTATCGTGCGCTTGTTTAATGTTGACTTTTTTTTTTTTTTCATTGACATAGACAAGAGATACACTTAGTTCCAATCAAATCAGTTTTATTTGTATCGCCCAAAATCACAAATACATTTGTCTCAGTGGGCTTTACATTTCATACAATATGATACAATATGACACCCTGCCCTTACACCCTTAGCTCGCTGATAAAAAACTCCCAGTAAAAAACCCTTTACCAGGATTTAAAAAAAAAATTGAAGAAATCTCAGGGAGAGTCGACAAAGTAAGAGATTCCTCTCCCAGGACGGACATACTGCAATAGATGTCATAAAATCACGAAGGAATTTGATCATTGACCAGGTGTTTACATGGTAATACTAAAGTAAAGTGCGAATAGTTTGGATGCAGGAAGACTTCAGATGCTGAACAACAACATGCAAAGTTCAAAGAAGTTACATACAAAATACATAATCTATAGTACTAGAAACAAATTATTTAGTTAATAGGATCCCCTGAGAAATAAAAGGAAAAAAATGTAATAATATGTTGATGGATCGGCCTCCTAGTGTCAGCTCATATACACATGACATGTAGAGCAAATCTTGAGTGTTTAGCCCAACAATTCACAAACGCAAAATTGTATCTTATTTTGAAAAATTATTTCCTTGTTGACGTTTTTCTCACCGATAAGACGGCCGCCTGGACAGAATCTCTCGCCTCTTCTGAGTGTCCGTCCCGTCGTCCTCCAGTCCTGCTACACTGTCTACCTGTAGGACACAAATAGTAGATTAAAATGTGAGGAATAATCGAAAGAATACTGTTTTTCTTACATTTCGACATCGTATTTTATGTTAAAGCTATAGTGTGTAACTTTCTGAGGAATTCTGAGTAATTACAACAAGTAATGTATGTGTAACATGTTATCTAGAACACAAATAGTATATTAAAAGTGGGGAATAATCAAAAGAATACAGTTTTTATTTTTTTACATTTTGGCATCATATTTGGTGTTAAATTAATAGTGCGTAACTTCTGTCGCCCCCACGAGGAATTCTGAGTGTATTTTTTTCTGTGCTCCTGTGCCAGTGTTGAGGGGGGGGGGGGGGGGGGGGGTGAGGATACCGGTTTGTAAATGCTGCCATACAGAGAAATACAGAGAGAGTTTTGTGGAGCTGATAGGCTCAGGCCCTGTTCTCACGGTGAAAACGTGACAGTTTTCCCGTTTTTGGTTTAAAAAAAAAAACCCGTTCAGACACAATTTATCTGACATCTTCACCCGTGCACATGTTTTCAGAGGAAACGGGACGAAATCGCTGTAGTATGCATGCCAGGCCAGCAGTTGGCGGTACAAGGTAGTAGTAGATAGCTTTTCCGGTACAATTTGATGCATAAAACCTTACTGAAACCGAAAATTAATGCCACTAACGTTCATAAAGCGGTTGGTGTAAGCTTGGGGTTACAAGTATTGTAAATGACAAGCTTTCTGTCCTCTTATTTCACCGCATTGAACTCGTGAAAACAGAAGACATGCTGATAGTGAAGGGGCTTTGTGAGCGGCTACTTTTCCTGTTTGGCGTACTTCAAAATAAAAGTCAACTCACGTTTGTCCGGTGAAATGCTGTTAATGTTTAGCCAGTGAAATGCTTTTACTGTGAAGCCGTAGCCTTAATGCTCCTTTTGTTGAACAGTAACTTAACCGCTGCGCGCTGAACTATGCATAGTGTTTTTTTAATGTAGAGAGAGCCGTGTACACAAGTTTATTTTGCTAGAAAAAGCGGCAGAGCACAAATCTTTCCCCAGACAAAGTGGCGGGTGCATGGTATCAATAACTTACTAATAGACTACAGACTAAATTGGCGAGTGTTATAGGCCTATTTAAGCCCTGCACGTTATGTTGTCTTCTAACTTTATAACTCGCGTGTGGGTATTGACAGCAAATGTTATAGACTATGCATACGTGAAGTGGAGCCGTGACGTCAGCGTTATCTGGGGAAATGTTTTCGGTGTTCACATGAAACCAAAACCGTTGTGTTTTCCAAAAAATCCTCCCTGGGAGTAGATCTCAAAAACTTGCGGTTTCATGCCTGCGTTTGCTGTTTTCATGGACATGATATAGTGCAACCGCAGGAATTTTTCCGCGTTTGCACCGTTTCGTGTTGCCGTGAGAACAGGGCCTTAATCAACTTTCTGTCAACTCATTTGGGCGATGGCTTTGAAAGTAACCAACATTAATTTATATTTTGTTCAAAGCTACGCACTATTGCTTTAAGCAGTTTAATAGGTCCACAAACAATGTCACTTTTGGGTGTAACGATGGAATATCTAATTGCAACCAATTTAATTTCCCGCTACTGTCTCCTGTAAGCGTCATGGAAAGAGTTATGTCCATCTCACCAAACACATCGCATGTCTCAACAGAGATCTTAAAAAACTCGGTAATTATCTCTTGAGTGTGTGAGTTAGTTAACGCCCTACGCTTTCCAGCAAACATGTTGATGTGTTGGCAGGCATTATTAGAATAACAACATGTTGGGCTGCTCCGGTGGTGTAGTGGATAGAGCGTGTACCATATTGGCTCCGGCCTTCGTTGCAGTGGTCGCGGGTTCAAATCCGACCTGTAGACCTTTACTGCAGTTCATCCCCCCTCTCTCTCTCTCTCTCTCTGTCAACTCTGTACTGTCTAATAAAGCTTGAAAATGCCAAAAAATCATCTTTAAAAAAAAAAGAATAACAAGTTGTTTACAATTTTATATCAACTGTGCAGTTGAAAAAAAAAACTTATATAATTCTGACCTGGTTACGGGACATGACAACAGGCAAGCCAGCTATGACTCACACACACACACTGACGTAATGGTGTTTCGCGCTAGCAACACAAAAGTTGATTTAAGGACAGTGTGTGTGTGTGTGTGTGTGTGTGTGTGTGTGTGTGTGTGTGTGTGTGTGTGTGTGTGTGTGTGTGTGTGTGTGTGTGTGTGTGTGTGTGTGTGTGTGTGTGTGTGTGTCAGACAAAAGGAGAAGTTTGATTTATGCCAGGTACACATGGGCGTGTTCCAAGTATACTTATTAATAATTATAGGAGTGGGAGTTCGGCCTCTGCTTGTTAGGATTATAACCTTTAATAACAGGGTCATAAAGTAGCAAGATGACTGCATGTGTTTAGCTAACATTGTTTACTGCTGTGTGCATATTTCTTAGTATCTAGCTTCACTTGCTCATAGAAGAAAATATATATATCTTATTAAACTGGGGTAAAAGACTGTATGTTAGTCCGATTGTCACATTTCCGACTGTCCCTGAATGCCCCCCGACATCTCTTGGCCTCATTAACTAATTAATAGGTAACATTGTTTACTGCTGTGCACATAGTTTTAAGTATCTAGCTTCACTTGCTCATAGAAGCAAATATATATTTTACTAAACTGGCTTAAAATACCGTAATATTCGTCAGATTTGTCACTTTTCCGACTGTCTCTGAATGCCCCCCGACATCTCTTGGCCTCATTAACTAATTAATACAGCTCCAAAGTTAAGATGAAACAAGCTTATTCATCAAAATGTCACATTCCAAGTGTCCTTTATACAAATATTTGCTCACACATGCGGAAATGTAGGGTTAGGATTAACAGGACAGCTGGGCCAAGGGAAGGCAGAGGGAAGACTGAGGGAAGAAAAACCTCATGCATTATATTATAATAGCGATTTTATAATGATAGAATGCCGGTTCCGTATGGGTGAAGTATTCCTTTAAAGAGGCAAGACTTATAGAGTAAAAAAAAATAGCAAAAAAGTCAGTGAAATTGTGTCTAGAGATGAAAAAAAAACGCTCAGAAATGGTGTAGAATCTAGAGATAGGATTTATCAGATGACGGAGAACCAGTAAGAAACTCCCTGATAGCAGAATACTTTGAAATCAGTTATGAAAACCGCTATGTGGTTAAGATCTCTCTATCTCCTTCCTGAGCGACTTACCCGCAAAGAGACATTTCACATGAAACTATAAAATTAGACCTGTGTTCTACAATCCAAGATACACATGTCAGAAAATGTGCTGTGATTGGTAGGGCGGCGCCCCCCCCCCCCCCCTGGGCCGGGCCCAGTTCTCTGCATGTCACTCCCCTCTCTGCCCCATTTCACCTCTGTCTCTACACTGTCAAATAAAGCATAAATATGCCAAAAAAAAAAAGAAATTAAATGTGCTGTGAAATGGCTGTATGCGACTCCTTTCTTTGACATATCAATACTTATTTATTGATTTTAATTTTGTCTTTTGTTTTGTACTTTGTTTGTTTTCTGTGTGTGTGTTTGATAAAAGAAATAAAAACCCCTTAAATAAAGTGCTGTGATGTAATGTCAAATTTGAGGGGAATATAATTGAATTTCCCATCCAAAAGTAAGTATGTCAAATCAACATTGAAACGTTTCTTTTCACATATCTATCCCCTCTAAAGTTCCCACACTTCAGAGGGGGTCAGAGCGCAGGGTCAGCCATAGTACAGCTCCCCTGGACCAGTTTGGGGGTTAAGTGTCTTGCTCAAGGACACAATGGTAGAGATGGTGGGCACCGTAGATGTAATAGCAGCCACTACTAGTTTTACTACCGACACACAAATTTGTGAGGTGACCGATACTTGGTACACATGAGATAAAAAAAAAAAAAAAAAAGATGGATAAATGTTCGGTAAAAACAAATGATAAACTGCATTGAAGAAAATGTAATATATATAATTTTAAAAACCATAAGAATATAACAACTCCAGCTGTCTTCCTGCCAAGACAAAAACACCAACTACTCCTGAATGTGAAGGTTTAGACCAGGGCTATTCAACCTCCTTAACAAGTGGGCCGAAAAGGAAAACCGCTGGGGGGTTCAACAAGCCGCTAGCTGAATAGGCCTGGTTTAGACTGAAGAGCTTAAAGATTTTCTCCCACTGCTCAATACAATCCTATTAGCAGATTCATCATCTCATGAGACCACAGCCCCAATCCCCCTCTGTACTGTGCTGCAAACTATCACGGACAGATTTGACTGCCATCGGTGTGTGTGTGTGTGTGTGTGTAAATGAACGGGTGAATGTGGTGAGGAATGTAAAGCGCTTTGGGGGCTGAGAAAATCGGCTAAAAAGCGTTATATAAGTCAAGTCCTAAGTATTGTTTGTTATTGTTTATCTGTATAATTTTTATTATTACATTTCCGATTAATAATCTACTTGTAGCCAATAGTGAAAATGTGTATTATTCTATTATTCAGAATCTTACAGACCACCCTGCGTTCAGTTTAAGAAAGGCTTAAAGATGGAGTCTGAGTGATTCTGTAGAACGCCTGTTGTCAAAATCCCTTTGTGTCTAAATCAGTGATTATGCCCTTAAGATGTTTTTTTTAAGCGCAAACACGTGGACATGTAGCTGATCATGAGGAGATATTCACTGAAATTGACAACAAGCGTTCTCCAGAATCAGTGGAGCAGATAAGTGCTGCAGTCTTTCAATGTGTGATACAAGCGTGAACATTGGCATGAGCAGTGTCCATGGGTCACTTGACAAGAAAATTGTCCGAGACAATGAAGTGGAACAAAAAAAAAAGTCTTAAAGGTGCAGTGTGTAATATGACATCATCAAGAAAGTTCTACAAAGTTCTAGAATGCAACGCTCCCTGGGTAACCCCAACCCTTTAGAATAATAACAGAAGCTATAGTGGCCTTCAAGGACAAGAACAATTCTACATTTTAAACAATGCACCCGATGACATTAAAACTATGACACTTTCAAGATGGCGGCACTAGGCCTTGGTCCAAAATATGCAGAAATATGGACATATATGAAACCCTTTCTAAGGGAAAAAATAATAATTCAAAAAAAAATTCCAGCTATTATGCACTAAATTAAATGTACTTATGGATATTATAATTACTTTCTACAAAATCTGCTAGGAAATAAAACCCAAAATTATACACACTGCAGCTTTAATGAAAAGACCCAATACATTTCTGTGAGAACATTTTTATCTTGACATTTCAAATTCCTCTGACATTTTTTCTTTAAAGTGACCCATGGAGTCTGACGAAAATAAGCCCTTAGCCGCTCCATTAATAGTAGAGAGATGAGCCTTAATTCGAGCACCAGTGATGTGAGATGGCACGGCTGTCCTCACCTGTACAGTTGGGACGGGGGGAGACTGTATGACGGAGGTCTGCGGGGTCTGAATCACCCCTTGCACCTGGATGGTCTGACCGTCTGACAGCTGCACCAGAGTCACAGCAGAAGACTCGGAGACAGACACCTGCAGAGACACAGGGCAATCAGAATCACTTTTATTACATCTAATCGTAACAGTACACAAGAGTAAAATTCTTAGGCTTGGTTCCTCAACATTCACATAGCAGCAACAGTACAAGACAAACTGAGTACAGATAAGAAACCATGAGAAACACGAAGTAAAACATATTAAAATAAGTAGCAGCATCAATAATAATAACTAATAATGAGAAATGTATGCGAAAAATGGATGTATTTACATTTCTTCTATTCGGGCAAATTATTAAATACATTTTGGTTAGACCTTTCTTAGTTTATAGAAGTTGTCTTTAAAAAGAATAGGTTGTAATTAAAGGGTAACTGAACCCCCTTTTTGAGCTACTGCACGATTTTGAAAAATGCTTTCAGACCATGGATTCTGAATTCCGTTTGAGAACCTTTGTTTTTAAACATTCCGACATCAGCCGGCCGACATTCGGGAGGGAGGGGGGCGCGCGGTGTCTCTAAAGGAGGCGGGCTAGCTGCTAGCGGTCACTCAGGAAGATCTGAATGACATGACTTCATTGAAATATCGAGTGACACAAAGTCTAACGGCACTGTCGCTACACAGTGAGCTCATATGCCACACAGATGGGTCGTCTGTGGTGGAGGACTTTCTTATTCTAAATTGTTGGCGGGTGTTTCTATCGTAGGCCTAGTGTTAGGAGACCGAGTAGCGCAAGTGAACGAGCGGCAGTCTGTGTGTGTGTGTGTGTGTGTGTGTGTGTGTGTGTGTGTGTGTGTGTGTGTGTGTGTGCGTGCGAGCGAGCGAGCGGTAGCGTGTGTCAATCAAGTGAAGTAATGAACAAGTCCGGGTCCGTGTGTGTTATACAGTGTGAGATAATGCAGACACACTGCCGATAGAAGTGAAGTGCGTTAACCCCCGAAATAACATCCTTGGAGGGATGGTATAACAGTAGTAGTTCATGGATCAGCCATGGACCTGTGAAGAGCGTGACCGGCTTTGCGGCGACGTGATGACGTAGGCCTACGTCATTTTTCGAACCCGATGGAAAAAAGTTTTTTTCAAATCTTAGTAAAGTTCTAAAATGATTTACAATACAAAACATTTCTTAAATTGCCGATATTTAACATATTGCAATTTTTTTCAATATTAACACCAGCATATATGTGTTCCTTACCAACATAGTGATTTAATTCAGCTTCTATCTCAAAAAACATGTAAAAGGGTGCAGTTACACTTTAAAATCAGATAACATTGTATTGTATCATTTTATATTATCAACATTATTTTTTAATTAAATGTAATCTAAACTGTTATTGGAGGCTGTCCCTCAAATTACAGTCCAGATTACAAGAAGAAGATTCCTCCATATCCACAGGTGTTGAAGTTATTTTTAAGCAATAAGAGGATGTGTGGTGCAAAGGTGTGGGTGTGTATTCATATCTGTGTGTGTGTGTGTGTGTGTGAGTAAGAATGTGTGTGGAGAGCGTGTATGTATGGGGTGTGGGTGTGTGTGTGTGCGTGCGTGTGCGTGTGCGTGTGTGTGTGTGTGTGTGCACCTACCTGAGGACTGGCTTCGTTGTGGTTCTCCTCTCCATCCGACATCGAGTCGTTTGAACTTTCGTCCAGTTGAGATGAGGAATCCATAGTCTAGCACCTGAATATACCCACACGATTATTAATAACATGTACACACACACACACACACACACACACACACACACACACACAATCCCCCACCCCTTATTCTTATGTACATGTTAGTATTTTGAGTCTGTACTGTCCGTCTCACTACATTCGTGCCAGAATCACAAAGGAACTTAGGAAGTGACGTGAAATCGTAAATGTATTACTAGCAACAAAACATAAATACAAATACAGGCATCGGATAACTTTTCGGCCAATTATCTAGACATGGAATAGCAGTTAGGGGAACACAAATGTAAGTTACATATTTACGCAGTGCAGCTTTAAAGGTGGAGTCAGTGATTCTGGAGAATGCTTGTTGACATAATCACTCTTTGTCAAAACCCGAGTGCAAATGAAACAGCCTAGGATGTGTTTTATTTGGGTTGCGTTCCGAATCGCATACTTTCTACTATATAGTATGTAGAAAGAAGATTTAGGATGTCCCGATTCTTGTGGCCAGATTTAGGATGGTTAGAAGTACCCGGATGTCCTACTTCATGCGGCCAAGATTGTTAGTGTTGAAAAGTGCATCCTATTTGGGCGATTCTGGCCCACAATCCAGTGCGCACGTGAAGTGACGTAACATCGACGAAGCCTCCATATGAAAACAAACGGGGATGCGACGGATATAAAAGCAAGAGGCAAGATCAAGGCGCAACGTTATGATGAAATAAGAGAGTAAAAGTATGTCCCAATAGTATGCCTACTGCATCCTAACTAGATTATTTTTATCGTCGGATGTAGTATGTAGAATAGAAAAAAGAAAGAGGAGGAGATTTTTCAGAGCACACACAGTGCGGATAGGTAGTGAGGAGACATTCACTGATGTTGACAAAAAAAAAAGGTTTGACAACATGCGTTCTCCAGAATCACTGACTCCACCTATAGGCAAATAGGGAGGGAGCAAAATAAGAGACCCTGCGTTCCAATCCCCTCACTTCCCTACTATTTAGTATTCCAGAAAAAGATGTAGGATGTCCCAATACATGCACGTCAATTGTAGTATGCTGAAAATACATAAATGCCCCACTAACTCTAATGGCATTTTGGAGTATTTGTTTTTTATTCTTGACATTTCTCGACATAATGAAAAAAAAAAAATCTTCCTTATCTGATTTTTTTCTTCATTCTCCTGTGGCTCTAAAACTCTTCTGTACTTTAGTATGTAGTGTAGTACAAAGAAAGAGTATGTGATTTGGAAAAGCAGGGTGAGTCAAGCACTGCTGTGGGTACAAATATTTGTTTTATGATTAGAACGTCATGATAGGGGACGTAAAGGAACATAATAGACTCACTGAGGTTGAGCTGTGAAGGCTGAGAAGGATCATAAATATAAATAAGTATCTGGGTGATGTCACTAGCAGAGAGCAGATTGTTTTGTTGACATATCTTCCATAGTTCTCACAACAGGGACCATCAGGGACCATCATGAACACACACACACACACACACACACACACACACACACACACACACACACACACACACACACACACACACACACACACGTTAGCCTAAATATTGACTGCTACACTACTGAAAGAGTAAACCGAGGATGACATTGAAATGTGTAGGCCCTTGGAACAAACCAGTTAGTACAATTGCTAAAAAAAAAATAATAATAATAATAATAATAATAATAATAATAATAATATATATATATATATATATATATATATATATATATATATATATATATATATATATATATATATATATATATATATATATATATATATATATATATTATTATTATTATTATTATTAATATATATATATATATATATATATATATATATATATATATATATATATAATAAAATTAGGTAGGCTATGATTTTAATTTACTCTAAATGTAAAACAGCATTCCTACTTTCTCTTCACGTTGGCATGGCGTATTTCAAGTAACACTATGCTAGAAGTACTGTAGCCTACTTTCATTCCTCAAGTTGAAAAAAAATCTCAAAGAATTTCGTGAAGGCGAAAAGCTACTTCCCTTTTTTAGCAACAGTGTTCAAACGAAACCGTAGCCTTCTGCAACTTCCATTTTTAGACGTTCATTTTAGCCTTTAAAAGGACACACTTTTACTGGCACAACTGCACAGCTTGTATAGAAAGACAGTAGTAAGCAATGTAGGCTATCTTATAGAGATTTGAAATAAAACAAATTATCGACAAGCAATTCTATTATAAATAAGACCTACTACGTGATATTTTCTATTTTATTTTGAAGAGAAACCTCTCGCTCAACTTCCAAAACTTTCAAACTGCGTCTGGCTTGCCGTCGCTCGCTAAACTTCAGCAGAGAAGGAGCTGGTGCCAGCAGCCAGCGGGACGAGCCGAAAGGAGTGGTAACATATTTGTGACACCATTTTTTATCGGCCCTGTTCTGTACTGCTAAAAAGCTAAAGTTAGTTTTAGTAGAGTACATTTATACGCCATAGAACAAGTGTGTGCACATTGCCCCTTGTACTCTTGGCCCGCTGTCGTCTCGCGCTGAGCATTAAATGTGACAGCTTTGCAGTGACTTACCGAAAGTTATAGGCTACGTAGTCTGACTCGTCACTAATTACAGTACGCGTAGACGGCCTCTGCCTTTCGCTCACGTAGTTTCACGTCAGCGCTGATGATGCTGTGCCGAAAATGTCGACCGTCACTGCCGACTCGGTTTAACCATCGAAGAGTCAAGAGGCGGGGCGAGAGGGTTCACTCCCGAAGTTACTTCCGGGTTCGTTTTACACGTAGATCTAGTGAGCGAACGAGTCAACAACCACATAATATTATTGTCATTAATAAACATGAGATAAGTTAGAATTATACAGCTGTTGGTGGTACTGTGTTGAAAATGTCAACTGTTGCTGTCACTGCCGCCGACTTGGTTTAAAATCGAAGAGTGTCGAGGTGGGCCGAGATAGTTCACTCCGACCTGCTTCCGGGTTCGTTTTGCACGTAGGCTAGTACCTAGTCACCACAAAATGTTCCTCTCGGGAATTTTAAAAGGGCGATAAAATGTGCAATTCTTACTCATCACGGAAAGTAAGACTTATACATAGCTGCAAAGGACAAAATGATATAGTATGTGCAGTTTTACAGGCATTTAATCTACCAATACATTTTCTGACATGTTAGCAATTTTGTTTTGGACTACATTGATCAAGTGCAAAATGTGTTCTCATCAGAAAACATTTCATACATTTGTGTTAAAAGGAGTGAGAGAAAATATACATATGCCTGTATGTGCATGTACAATGTAATAAAGTGTGTATACTGTCTCCACCAAACTAAATGTTTGGTCAATTATTGGGAATATACTAAGGTTTTTTTTATTTTATTTTTTGCAATTAACAGTAAAACACGATTAGATGATTAAACTAGCATTTAAAAAAATATATATATTTGGGATATTTTTCAGTCTCACTATGGTCAGCCAAGTGTTCATAGACCAGAGTAATGGCGCCATCTACTGGCTGAAAAAAGCAATTACACTTTAAAAATAATGTATTCCAATTTGTAGTTCCATATTAGCCTGGTAATCTAGACCTGCCGATCGCAAATTAAATGTGCTCAGCCAGTTGGTCTGGGCACGATCCATTGAAGCTAGGTCAGAAAATTCTTAGTTGCCAATCAAATTGTTCCATCTGATATATGGGCGGGCAACATGCCTATGTATGGTGCTCTGGGGCCCCCTCCCATAGAGTCTCAGTCCTCTTCACAGCAGACCCCGGGTTACAATCCAGCCTGGGTCGTTCTCTGCATTTCATTCCCCTCTCTGCCCCATTTCATCACTGTCTCTCTAAGCTGTCTAATAAAGTAAAAAAAAAAAAACGCATATTTTAGTGGTTTTATGTTTTTTTACATATGGACAAAAAAAAACAGAATAAGTAAACACATACAATACAGACACAACACCCAACCCCCTCCCCCCCCCCCTCCCCCCTCCCCCTCCCCCTCCCCCTCCCTCACATAAACAGACAAGGAATACAGAAAAAAGTGAAATAAATAACTAAGACAAAATGATTAAGAAAATAAGAAACACAAGAAACAAAACAAAGCTAAAACAAACACCAAACTGGGGCAAACCTCACACCTTTTAAAAACAGAGTTTTTAATAAGGGGGTTAAATGTGTTGTACTAACTTTTTGCTCTGGGACAGGTTTACTTAGAGTCCCCAGAGTTAGGACTAAACAAGGAGACACACACACACACACACACACACACACACACACAGTCAAAGCTAAATACAGGAATTGTGTGTGTGTGTGTGTGTGTTTGACCCCGGAGTGTACCACCATCTGTCCTGTGCGTGCCAGAGGAGGTTGTCCTGTCCACCCACTGTCCTGCTGTTATCAAAGCGCTGTGTGTGTGTGTGTGTGTGTGTGTGTGTGTGTGTGCGTGCGTGTGCGTGTGTGTGTGTGTGTGTGTGTGTGTGTGCCCTGCTGTTATAAAATAGCACTGCACTGCACTGCACGGTCCCATGTCCCGCAACCTTAATCTCTGACTGTGTGACAGAGAAAAGCACTTCATTCAGCCATAACCACAACAGAAAGAGCTGTGATTGAATGCTTTGTTTATGTTCATTAAACATATGTATACTACAGGTGGAAAACCTTATAAAATACATCTATCGTTGCCCTAACTAAGATTAATCTACATTTTCCCTTTTCAAATGAAGTTACATTACATACGGTGCACATGTATACGCCTAATATAATAATAATAATAATAATAATAATAATCTGTATTTGTATAGCGCTCTTCATACATAAAATGCAGCTCAGAGTGATTTAGAGTCACAGAATAAAGAACATATAAAACAAAACACATTCATCACAGGCAATAAACAGAAGAGCAGAAGATAACAATTAAATTAAAACATTTATAAAATGCATAAAGTGCCAGAGTCAGACCTTACATTATTGAAAATGGGCAATGCATTAGACAAATATAGAAGATAAAAAACCATAAAATACGACAAAATAAATGTATGGTGGAATTAATTCAAAGCAGCAGCAGCATAAAGATGTGTTTTGAGCTGCTTCTTAAAACTAATAACAGTAACAATAACTATATGCAGGGGCAGTGTGTAGCCACAACAGAAAGAGCTGTTTTTGAAGGCTTTGTTTAGGTTTGTTTTATAGTACAGGTGGAAAATAGCGATTTGCTTAAACGTTGTACGATTCATCTCTCCTAACAAGGTTATTTTGCTCAAATAAAGTAACAGTTCATACGGTGCACGTAATATGTGTATAGTTTGCGGTGCATGTTATTTGCATTGTAAATTGGGGCGACTGTGGCTCAGGTGGTAGAGCGGGGTCGGCCGATGATCAAACGGTTGGAGGTTCGATCCCCGCCCTGCCACCTGTGTCATAGTTGTTGTGTCCTTGGGCAAGACACTTCACCCACCTTGCCTCGTGTGAATGTCGATAGTTAGCCTGCTATCGGTGTGTCAATGGTAACGTGGGAAAGGAAAACAGGTCTCCCCTTGCAAAAGAGTCTTCGGTCTCAATGGGATTTACCTGTAGAAATAAAGGTTAAAAAAATAAATAAAAAGAAGAATTGTGTTCCAACATTTCCCCAGGACGCCCACTATAAATAAAAATGTGTAAAGCTGTTACATTTGTCCGTTCTGTGCTACTGTAGAAGCGGTGTGCATTATATATATCAGTGTGTAATCTGAAGCGGCTGCCTGAAGGAATTCACTGACTGATGAGGTGATTATGGTTTGTGATTGTGGTGAGTTTTGTTGTGGGTTTTTTTACAGTAAACATGTTGTACAAGAAGGGGACGCTCCCCTCATAGAGTCTCAGTCCTCTTCACAGCAGACCCGGGTTAGAATCCAGCCCGGGTCGTTCTCTGCATGTCATTCCGCTCTCTGACCCATTTCACCTCTGGCTATCCGATATGTCTAATAAAGAAGAAATTCCCCAAAAAATCTTGAAAAAATAAATAAAAAGCTGTACAAGTGTACAATGTGAAATTTGACGACCGTTTCAATGAGTGACTGTATACAGTAACTGTTGCCCCCCCCCCCTTCACCCCTATTCCTCACCCTCTCCTTGGCCTGTAGCTGGCTGTCCCGTGGCTTGATTAGGACCGTCCAGATGGGCTATCAGCAGCAGCAGAAGGGTTCACCCTCAGGGGGCACAAAGACCCGCCAGCATGGGGCCAAGTATGACCTGAAACAGACAGCTCTTTAGCACCAAATTAGCTCTGTGTGTGTGTGTGTTTGCATGTGTGTGTTTGTGTGCGTGTGTGTGTGTGCCTGGGATGAACACAGAGCTACCACAGTTACATGCTGTTAATTCTTAATTCCATCAAAGAGGTGTTTGGGCGTCCCGTGTTGCGTTTGCAAAAGCTTAACTAGCCCTAATGTGTTACATTTCACAGTCCTTACAGTCAAGCTGGATACATGTTATGTTACATACATTCATAATGATATCCTTTAACCAATTTAAACATACTATCTGAAAGGCCTACTTCACCGGTGGGAATATGAAGGTGTATTGAACTCTGAGATCCTATTTAGTATAAATATGCAAAAAAAATAAATCGGATCATCCTAACCTGAGAAAAGGCAGAAAGAGTGTTTTATGGTCTCACTGTCTAACCCTACAGTTTCCTTCTTGTGACATCACAGTAAGGGTTAGGATTAACAGGACAGCTGGGCCAAGGGAAGACTGAGGAAAGAAAAACCTCATTCATTATATTATAATAGTGATTTTATAATGATAGAACGCTGGTTCTGTATGGGTGAAGTATTCCTTTAAATCTACCAAACTCTAACTGTAACTGTTTTAATTAGACCGTATTGTACTTTTACCAATTTAATGATATTTCCAGACGCTCTACACCTCTGTCTGACATGTTTCACTTTACCGGCTTGTTGTGTATTTGATGTATTTGCGTTGTATATTGTGTATGTATTGTTTTTCGACATCATTGCATATGAGGGCCACTCCTTAATGATATCTTGAGTATAAATAAAGGTTAAATAAAAAATAAATAAAAAAAAAAGTTCATGTTGATATTGATTTCATTGGTCAGAAATGTATTTAACTTTCGTAAGATGCTTAGAAAAAGCCAGGAATTTGAGACGTTGAGGGCGATTTAATTGAAAATATTCCAACATAAATTCATAAAAGTTCAAGGTAATATTTGTGTTATTGCTCAGAAATGAAAACTTTTCAAAGTGCAAAGACAGAGGAGAAGCAAGGAATTTGGAAAGGTTGAGGGGAATGTAATTAAATATTCCAACATGACATCCAGAAGTGACATTGTGTGGAGCTACGTAAGAGGAGCTATACAATCGTGTAGACCAGTGAACAAGACCAATGTCACTATATTGTCCTTATGATGAATGTAATCCAAAAATACATCTGGTAAAACTAACTGTCTGCTGCACAACCACAAGGGGGCGCCACTGATTCAAATATAATGCTTGGCTACAGTCACACTTCAAATCACTTACAGTTTTTGCCTGGATTTAGACTGGATATCAGGAATATATTCGCTGTTCTCAAAAGATGACATTGCATGTGATGTCGATGAGGTGATGTGGCCAGACGCAAGCGTGAGGCGGTATCCTAAGGGTTCATAATCCACCCGCCCCATTCCTTACAACACTGTTTTTTTTTTCTCGTACTTGTTTCAGAGTTTACAGTGTAGTAGTGATAGGCCTACACTGAATTGCTTCTTGAACTGCATCCTACCTGTTGTTTTTTTTTCTTTGCCAAAACCATGACATTGCAAAATATCTTCACACAAAAAAAATCCGTATGAGACTTTTAAAGTCAAAAACCTTAAAGTACTGAATACAGCTGTGTTTTGCATAAAGCACATCTGTGTGTTGTCGCTGCTAGGAAAGAGTCATTCAAAGGTGCATGTGTGTATTGTTTTGATGCTAAAAACAGTTTTGAAATGGGATTGTTAGGTTTTGTTTCAAGAGTTTCATTTTGCCGTATAAGTTAGAAGTTTATCTCCATGTGCTTTGTGCTATTCCGCCTGTGTGTTAAGTTTTGACACAGTGGGCCAAAGTCTGCAATATGTGTGTAAGCATTCGGCAAAAACTGTAAAGGAAGAAAAGGCAGTGAAGTCACTGCCTTTTCTCAGGCCGTTAATTTCCTTTGTGTGTGTGCCTGTGTGTGTGTGTGTGTGCGTGCGTCTGTCTGTCCGTGTGTGTGTGTCTGTCTGTCCATGTGTGTGTGTGTGTGTGTGTCAACGTGTTCCTTATGTGTTTGTGTGTGTGTGTGTGTGTCAACGTGTTCCTTATGTGTTTGTGTGTGCGTGTATGTGTGCATGTGCGTGTGTGTGTGTGTGTGTGTGTGCGTCTGTCTGTCCGTGTGTGTGTGTCTGTCTGTCCATTGTGTGTGTGTGTGTGTCAACGTGTTCCTTATGTGTTTGTGTGTGTGTGTGTGTCAACGTGTTCCTTATGTGTTTGTGTGTGCGTGTATGTGTGCATGTGCGTGTGTGTGTGTGTGTGCGTGTGCGTGTGCATTTGCGTGTGTGTGTGTGTCAACGTGTTCCTTATGTGTTTTGTGTGTGTGTGTGTGTGTGTGTGTGTGTGCGTGTGCATGTGCGTATGTGTGTGTGTGAACGTGATCCTTATGTGTTTGTGTGTGTGTGTGTGTGAGAACAAAGTGCTAATGTGCTCCACTAATACAGAGGCTGTGTAATCCTCTGTGCCAGCTGTTGAGCCTGTGGTTGGCCGGTGGCATGTGTAATGTTTAAAAGCGTCTCACAGCTGCATGTTGGAGGTTGGGACTAAATGGTGAAGCTATGCCATTTAAATAGTATAAAACACACACACACACATTCACTCACTCATTCAGTCACTCACTCACTTATTCTCTCTCACACACACACTCGCTCACTCACTCGCTTACACACACACTCACTCACTCGCTCACTCACTCACTCACTCATTAACTCACGCACACACACACACTCACTCTCTCACTCACTCACTCACTCACTCACTCACTCACTCACTCACTCACTCACTCACTCACTCACTCACTCACTCACTCACTCACTCACTCACTCTCTCACTCACTCACTCACTCACTCACTCACTCACTCCCTCACTCACTCACTTTCACTCACACTCTCACTCACACACACACACACAAACACACAAACACACACACAACCACACACACACACACACACACTCACACTTTCCACATTACTTTGAATTCAGTGGCTCTCCTCTCTTTTCATGTGCTTATAAACCTTATATTGCAGCCCTTCAGGGTTCGCCTTCAATTTTATGATAATCTTAAATGTTCTAAAATAAATGTACAAAAGAACCTCTCTCTTTTCTTAGTAAGGCATTTACTAGGTAATATAATCTCCTGGCTCACGTGGGTGTTTTTTTTTAAAGATATTTTTTTCTCATGTTCAAGCTTTATCAGACAGTATATAGAGTTGAAACGGGGAGACAGAGAGAGGGGGGATGACCTGCAGTAAAGGTCCACGGGTCGGATTTGAACCCACGCCCACTGCAACGAAGGCCAAAGCCAATATGGTACACGCTCTATCCACTACACCACCGGAGCACTCTAACACATGGATGATTTAACAATAACCTCATCCTCCCGTTGGTGTCCCGGACAGCTGTTCCTAAAAGCTTAAATTGATTTTTTTATTTGGTGGTTTTAAACATGGGAGGAACCGTGGACTGGAATAGTGAAGGAGCAGGTGCATAAAGCTTTAAGGCTTTAACAAGGGAGGGTCTGTTATTAAAGCTGCAGTGTGTAGAATTTTGGGTTTTATTTCCTAGCAGATTTTGTAGAAAGTAATTATAATATCCATAAGTACATTTAATTTGGTGCATAATAGCTGAAAAAAATGTTTTGAACTATTATTATTTTCCCTTAGAAAGGGTCTCATATATGTCCATATTTCTGCATATTTTGGACCAAGGCCTCGTGCCGCCATCTTGAAAGTGTCATAGTTGGAATGTCATCAGGTGCATTGTTTAAAATTTAGAATTGTTCTTGTCCTTGAAGGCCACTGTAGCTTCTGTTATTATTCTAAAGGGGTGGGGTTACCCAGGGAGCTTTGCATTCTAGAACTTTGTAGAACTTTCTTGATGATGTACACACTGCACCTTTAAGTGCAGTAATAAAGATATATATATATACTGTATACAGCTCCGGAAAAAATGAAGAGACCACTCCTAATGTTCAGTGTCTCTCGTTTTACTATTTATAGGCATATGTTTGAGTAGAATGAACAGTTTGGTTTTATTCTATAAACTACTGACAACATTTCTACCAAATTCCAAAACAGAGCATTTCCATTAAGTAATGTAGAGATGAAGATTGAAGGAAAATCCAGACTGGTCTCTTAATTTTTTCCAGAGCTGTATATAGCCTATTGTATACTTACTAAAAAAAAACAATTGCAGGCGTATGAAAAAGACACACATGCTTATTATGGCGAAATTACTGGACATATT
>CM049406.2:5157500-5187500 GCA_026929865.2 Hyperoplus lanceolatus
CCTGAATGCACCATGTGACCAACACAGAGAGAGAGAGAGAGAGAAAGAGAGAGAGAGAGAGAGAGAGAGAGAGAGAGAGAGAGAGAGAGAGAGAGAGAGAGAGAGAGAGAGACGGGGACAGGGATCGAAGAGAGAGAGGAGAGAACTGAGCTAAACAGGTGGTCTGGAAACAATGTCGCCCGTCGGGGACAAGCGGAAGCGCCTTTAGTGATTCCCTCGTTCGTTTTCAGGGAAGGAATACTTTATAACAACCGCCATATATGCGAGTCTTTTTATATCTAACCGCGGATTTATCCACCAGCTCCACTTCCACAGCCACCGTCTCCTGCTCTCACTTTTACCCGGAATCTGGGCCACATCTTGGGATACAAAAACCATGAAAGTGACGGTGTGTTTCGGTAGGACCAGGGTGGTTGTGCCGTGCGGAGATGGGAATATCAAAGTGCTTACGCTCATTCAGCAGGCTGCCATGAGATACAAGAAAGCCATCGCCAAGGTAAGACAACCAGACTATATGATACTTTGTTTTTAATTTGCTTTTAGCGGGTTATTTTTTTGTTTTCTTTCCCTTGGTAACATTGTTGCTACGTACAGTACAGTACAGGGGGCTCTGGTTGGGTCTGCTATGCTGCACACGCACTCAACATGGCGCAAACTTAAAATCCCTGTTTGCAGTAAGGAGGGAAAAGAAGAGAGGGAGACTGTGTGTTTCGGCTTGTCTGCTCTGCTCGTGTGGCACCGTTTGTTCAGCTAATGAGCACACACACACTTATTCGCCGTGCCAGTGTGTGTGTGTGTGTGTGTGTGTGTGTGTGTGTGTGTGTGTGTGTGTGTGTGTGTGTGTGTGTGTGTGTGTGTAGCTTCTGCTTTGTCAAAGAAAGGCGCAGCGCCATTGTGGTTTTTGTGTGTGTGTGTGTGTGTGTGTGTGTGTGTTAAAGCCACAAAAAACTTCCACTGGGATTTTCCTAGTGCAAGAAAAGTAGTCCGTTATTATTAGGCTATGTGTTGCAGCTCGGAAGAATACACAAATAGGCGAGTCAGTGATACACGTATTTAGATACTTTACTAACCCAGTTTGTAAATAGTTAGAGTTGAGTTCATGCCTGTTGAAAGTTGCCAGCAGCAGAGATTAGCCTACTAGCAACTTTAGCCGGCTGCAAAAGTAGGGCTTCAAGCTTGCAGGGCAGTGCAAAGTTATAATGTAATTACTCTAGTCCTATCGGCTTAGTCTATATACACTTCTGTTTTAAGAATGACGTTTTAAAAAGTTTCTTGTGACGTTATTGGGGTCATTGTGGTAGCAAGAGGGAAAGGTTGCTAGGTGAACTTTAGTTGTAGGCTACTGTAGGCACCTTTCATACTGTTAATGCTGCTCAAAGTCCTCTGCAGTTATATAATGCATTACAAGTTTCACAATTGAAATAGACATAGGCGTACAATGAACGAAGACTTGACAATAATAGTACACATAAGATAGAATAGAGTAGGAATATGAAGTGCCAAGTCTCGCAAAGAAAGAAAGCAAGGCATTTTTGGTCAGATCAACTACATTTAAAGGCATTTGAAAAGGCATGTGAGAGCATTAAATGTGTCAGTTAATGCAATTCATATGATACAATTGTAAATCAGTGAATACATGACAACAGCCATTCAAAAACAGCATATGTAGCTCTGTTTAGCGTGCACATTTAGAGAGGTGTTGCTAGGTTAGGCTATAGGTTCAAATTATGATAGTTAGGTTTAATCAGTGATGCTTCAAATGTATAGTAAGTAAGTGCTTAGTATGTATAGTAAGTAAGTGCTTAGTATGTATAGTAAGTAAGTACTTGTTGCATTATATGTCTCTTGTATGTAGGCTACTAAATGCATATTCTCTTTGAGCAGTATGTTTTAATTGTGTGAGCTTGCACCACCAGTGTACAAAACAAGTCCTTGCACTATTTAAGTATTTAGAATGAATAAAATGTAAATATTGTTGATGTATGTCTTCTCATAGGCACAATAAGAAACATGTTCTCAGTCATACAATGAAATTAAGCCGAGAAATAAACATGAACATATGCAATATACAAGTAAAATTGAAAGAAAGCAGCAACAATACAGAATATACAATGTACAAGGTAAATAGAAGAGCAGCAATTAGGTACAATAATACATTTAATAATACATTTAAGATACAATAAAATAAAACGGACTTGAGGCCCTGTTTGAGAGGGAGGGAAAGTGGCAATCTCCAGCTGACTGTGTGTGTGTGTGTGTGTGTGTGTGTGTGTGTGTGTGTGTGTGTGTGTGTGTGTGTGTGTGTGTGTGTGTGTGTGTGTGTGTGTGTGTGTGTGTGTGTGTGTGTGTGTGTGTGTGTGTGTGTGTGTGTGCGTATGTGTGTCTAGAGCACACATGGAGCTGACACATAACTCTCACAGATTAAAGGAAAACCTAAGAAAACTTGTGTCATGATGAGGTAGAGAGAGATAACCTCTGCACTCGCTTTAGGGCTTTATGTCCAAGGTTAGGTCACACACACACACACACAGAGACACACATGGTTAGGGCAGACACACACACACACACACACACACACACACACACACACACACACACACACACACACACACACACAGACACACACATGGTTAGGGCACACCACACACACACACACAGACACACATATGGTTAGGGCACACACACACACACACACACACACACACACACACACACACACACAGAGAGAGAGTTAAGTCTGATAAGAAGGGGCAGAGGCCTTGTTGTAAACATTCTGCTTTCATCTTTCTTGTTAACAATCCTAACAATTTGTTTATTCAGTTATGAGAAATATACCTTTAGAAAATGTTCACTTCTCTGACACACTCAAAGTTACGCACTGCACTTTTAATATCTCAAAATCCACATTGTGTTAGTCCATGCTTTATAGCTTTATTGTTCTGCCTTTTGTTTAAGGTCCAAAACCAATGTTAAAGTAAAGCAACCCAAGCCTCATAAATAATGCACACTCTGCCGTTACATGTGCTAAGTTCTGAAGCAGTATCTTTTAGTTGTAATGATAGCAGTGGCCTAGAAGTCTTGCTACTCTATCTGCGTCCACTTTGAATAATTCAGTGAGACAGAGGAGAACAGGAGAACATATCTATGTAGATAGTTGAGAGAGAGAGAGTCAGGTTAAGAGCTGCTAGCCAACACAGCTCAACTATCAGTCACACAGCTTGGTTGAAATTGTAGTGCAGTGTTGTCATTGTACTTTTGTCTGTCTTCCATAGATAGATAGATAGATATATTGATTGATTGATTGTCTTTATGTCAAACATGTGGGCGACTGTGGCTCAGTTGGTAGAGCGGGTCGGCCGATGATCAAAGGGTTGGAGGTTCGATCCCCGCCCTGCCACCTGTGTCATGGTTGTTGTGTCCTTGGGCAAGACACTTCACCCACCTTGCTTCGTGTGAATGTCAATAGTTAGCCTGCTGCTATCGGTGTATGAATATGTGTGTGTGAATGGTAACGTGGGAAAGGAAAACAGGTCTCCCTTGCAAAAGAGTCTTCGGTCTCAATGGGATTTACCTGTATAAATAAAGATTTAAAAAAACATGTAAGCAATAAAAAGAAAGTTAAAATTGTAGATTTTCCACATGCTCGAAAGGGGGTTGGAGGAAGTAAACAAACGTGTCTAGTCCTAGACCCCTTCACAGATCAATGTAGCCTGGATAGTTAGTATTATATTATTAACATTTCAGTATTATGGTCACTAGATCTTGAAACAAGTGTGTAGAACGATTGAAGTGTGTAGGTATTCATGTAGTTTTCTGGGTAAAGTTTTGTTATATAACGCATACAATAGCTGCTGAAAATGTAGTTTTTTTTTTATTTCAAAAGCATACTTCACCGGTGGGAAATATGAAGGTGTATTGAACTCTGAGATCCTATGTAGTATACATGTGCAAAACATTTTAGAAATCGGTTCATCCTAGCCTGAGAAAAGGCAGAAAGAGTCTGTTATGGTCTCACTGTCTAACCCTACATTTTCCCTTGCGTTCCATCACTCATAGTAAATATGTAGGGTTAGGATTAACAGGACAGCTGGGCCAAGGGAAGACTGAGGGAAGTTTTCACAGACTCAAAGCACTTAACATTGTTCTGTACACATTCAGCCAATCACACGCACATTCATACACCGATAGCAGCAGCAGCAGCTATCACGCAGGGTGCAAGCTAACTATCGGGAGCAGTTAAGGGTTCAGTGTCTCTTTGCCCAGGGACACTTGGACATGTGGCGGGTAGACAGGGGATCAAACCACCGACCCTGCAACCCAGTGGACGACCACTTTAACTGTACTGCTATTCAATGCCTTGGGTGAATCATTCCTGTGTTGAAAATAATCCCACGCATTCAATTATCATTCTACATTCTCTCCAAGCTTTGATCTGAAATACAGAACCCGGAGCTCCTCTTGAACTTCTACTCACCCACAACAAAACACACACACACACACACACACACACACACACACACACACACACACACACACACACACACACACACACACACACACACACACACACACACACACACACACACACACACACACACACACACACACACACACACACACACACACACACACACACTTTATAACATTCCTGCCTTTTAATCGGGTGTTAGATTGGTGTTTTATTGCTTTCGTCCCACCCTCACACACACACACACTCACACTCACACTCACACTCACACACACACACACACACACACACACACACACACACACACACACACACACACACACTCACACTCACACTCACACTCACACACACACACACACTCACTCACACATTTTCATGTCTCATTTCTAGTGTGTGTCTCCCAAAGTATTTCTTGTCCCACAGATGTTGTGTTGAAGATCACAGCTATTTTTTTTATTTTTTTTTCACAACTATTTCCCAGCCCGCCCTTAATAAGAGGCCCATATTTAGGGCTGCTGTTTCCTGTTTAGTGTTTGTATATTACGTGTGGAGCCTCGTGTAACTTCCCCTGTCATTACTAAGGAATGCTTCCTGCAGAAGAAGGGGAAAAAATAACTTGAGCCCAGTCCACTTATTTTTTTCATTTTCATTTGATTTGTTTACGGCTCTCGACCATAGCACATGGTATCGAGCACAGCATTCAAATAATAACAAAACAAAACAGTGGTGCAACAACCACAACATACTCAAATTGACGTCACAATGAGTATGAGCTGGACGTTAGTAGTGCTTTTAGTATGAGTAGGACGTAAGTAGGGCTTTTAGTAGGGCTTTTATTATGAGCTGGACGTTAGTAGGGCTTTTAGTATGAGTAGGACGTAAGTAGGGCTTTTAGTAGGGCTTTTATTATGAGCTGGACGTTAGTAGGGCTTTTAGTATGAGTAGGATGTAAGTAGGGCTTTTAGTAGGGCTTTTATTATGAGTAGGACGTTAGTAGGGCTTTTAGTATGAGTAGGACGTTAGTAGGGCTTTTATTATGAGTAGGACGTTAGTAGGGCTTTTAGTATGAGTAGGATGTAAGTAGGGCTTTTAGTATGGCTTATTATGAGCTGGACGTTAGTAGGGCTTTTATTATGAGTAGGACGTTAGTAGGGCTTTTAGTATGAGTAGGACGTAAGTAGGGCTTTTAGTATGGCTTATTATGAGCTGGACGTTAGTAGGGCTTTTAGTATGAGTAGGATGTAAGTAGGGCTTTTAGTAGGGCTTTTATTATGAGTAGGACTTTAGTAGGGCTTTTAGTATGAGTAGGACGTTAGTAGGGCTTTTAGTATAAGTAGGACGTAAGTAGGGCTTTTAGTAGGGCTTTTATTATGAGCTGGACGTTAGTAGTGCTTTTAGTACGAGTAGGACGTAAGTAGGGCTTTTAGTAGGGCTTTTATTATGAGCTGGACGTTAGTAGTGCTTTTAGTATGAGTAGGACGTAAGTAGGGCTTTTAGTAGGGCTTTTATTATGAGCTGGACGTTAGTAGGGCTTTTAGTATGAGTAGGATGTAAGTAGGGCTTTTAGTAGGGCTTTTATTATGAGTAGGACGTTAGTAGGGCTTTAGGGAGGGGGGGGGGGTGTAGGGCTTTTATTATGAGTAGGACGTTAGTAGGGCTTTTAGTATGAGTAGGATGTAAGTAGGGCTTTTAGTATGGCTTATTATGAGCTGGACGTTAGTAGGGCTTTTATTATGAGTAGGCGTTAGTAGGGCTTTTAGTATGAGTAGGACGTAAGTAGGGCTTTTAGTAGGGCTTTTAGTATGAGTAGGATGTAAGTAGGGCTTTTAGTAGGGCTTTATTATGAGTAGGATTTAGTAGGGCTTTTAGTATGAGTAGGACGTTAGTAGGGCTTTAGTATAAGGGTAGGGCTTTTAGGGGGTTTTATTATGAGCTGGACGTTAGTAGTGCTTTAGAGTAAGTAGGGCTTTTAGTAGGGCTTTTATTATGGGTGGTGGCTTTAGTATGAGTAGGATGATAGGGCTTTTAGTAGGGCTTTTATTATGGTGTTAGTAGTGTTTAGTACGAGTAGGAGTAAGTAGGGCTTTTAGTATGGCTTTTATTATGAGCTGACGTTAGTAGGGCTTTTAGTATGAGTAGGATGTAAGTAGGGCTTTTAGTATGAGTAGGATGTAAGTAGGGCTTTTAGTAGGGCTTTTAGTATGAGTAGGACTTTAGTAGGGCTTTTAGTATGAGTAGGATGTAAGTAGGGCTTTTAGTAGGGCTTTTAGTATGAGTAGGATGTTAGTAGGGCTTAAACAATGGTAGGACACTTTTATTTATAAAGCCTCCTGTTTTACCAATAACTTTCTGTAGGCCTTTAGTCTCATATCTTTGGAATGACAGAGATGAGGCTACTGGGATGAGTGGTACAACTCTCACACAGGAATCTTTGTGTGTGTGTGTGCAGTGTGTGCGTGTGTGTCTGCAATGTGTGTGTGTGTGTGTGTGTGTGTGTGGAGTGGGTGTTGGGTGTGTGTGTGTGTGTGTGTGTGTGTGTGTGTGTGTGTGTGTGTGTGTAAGGGAAAAGTTTAGTCAGCATTTAAAGGTGGAGTCAGTGATTCTGTGGAATGCTTTTTTGTCAAAATAAGAGATTACCTGGTTGTTAATTCTGGCAAAAGTTTAATTTAACAGTTTAACAGCTGCTCGCTAAACGAACAGGGCTTAATACGTCACCTTGTGCATCGCTCTGATTGGTTGTAGTGCTATCCAACTGCGTGCAGTGGCATTTGAAATGCACGAGAAGGAGCCGCCCCCTGAGTTGGGAATTACTACTGATCGTGGCCAGACCCTCTATCGTTCTAGATATGGGTCTGGATTTCCAGGCTAAGATATTTACTGATTTTGTCAACAAGCGTTCTCCAGAATCGCTGACTCCACCTTATTTTTTTTTGGCATTTTTTTTTATATACTTTATTGATAGTGTAGAGACAAAAATGGGGCAGAGAGGGGAGTGACATGCAGAGAACGACCGCGGGCTGGAATCGAACCCGGGTCCGCTGCTGGCCGAGGCCCATGGGGGGGGGACGCCTTACCAACTGAGCTAAGGGCGCCCCTGACTCCACCTTTTTAAAGTCTTAGAAAGTTTTGAGAAGTGAAAACAGTGTCATATTACCCTGCACTGCTCTTTTTCCCACACCGCAGATGACAGGGTGTATTCTCACTGTAATGTTTGTGCTCTCCCATCAGACTAAGTGTGGCACTGTGTTTATAATGACACCCTTCACTAGAAAACTGTCTGCTGGTGTTATGCTTTAATGACTGAAGTGTTGTCAGAAGAAGGAATATAAGTATGACATTTTCCTAAATGCTCTGAATCCTCCAAGAGAGATGTAGGCTGTGTTTGAAAAGCCCTACTAACATACATACTGTCTACTTAACCATCCATTGTGTATGTGAGGGTTTGTCGGACCGTTTATACAGAAGCAATAAAGAATTTAAGAAAAATCTTCCATGTTGTTTGAAAAGACGCAATGCATTGTGGGGCGGTTTGAGTAGGAAAAATATCCTATCGATCCCATCACAAAAAACAGAAGTTAGTACTCATCCGGGCATTTCTCACCTGCACAAACTCGCATACACAACCACAACATACTCAAATTGACGTCAAAAAGACTTTAGTGTGGATTTAGCTCAGAAAAAAAACCATAACATTTTAGCATCGCTGTCGTGGACTGACTCCAATATGTCAACTTCTTTTTTTTATATAGTCCTGATAAGATAAGAATACGTTTTTTTTTTTTTTTTTTTTTAAGTTTTTTTTTTGAATTTTTATGCTTTATTGATAGTGTAGAGACAGAGTTGAAATGGGGCAGAGAGGGGAGTGACATGCAGAGAACGACCGCGGGCTGGAATCGAACCCGGGTCCGCTGCTGGCCCAGGCCCATTGAGGGGACGCCCTACCAACTGAGCTAAAGGCGCCCCCAAGAAGAATACGTTTATTGTCCAACTTGGTGGACATTTGTCTCTGGCTTCCCACATACACACATAGCTTGTTGAACACAGAACAGTGGCACATACATCACATCAAGACAAGACAGAAGACAGAAGAGTGCAAATGACAGTTATCTCAAGAGATTATCACATTAGTCAATTCATTACACAGATGACTCTTATTAATTAGTGTGTGGGAGAGCCTTTGATGGCACACACGGCCTTTAGAGATAAGTACATCCTACACACTGTAAGAGATAGGCAAGGCAAGGCAAGGCAAGGCAAGGCAAGGCAAGGCAATTTTATTTATAGAGCACATTTCAGGCACAGGGCCACTCAAGGTGCTTCACAGTGTTAAAATCAAATACAAAAAAGGAACAAATTTAAAACATGGATAAAAATACAACATTTAAATAAAAGAATTAAAACAATTTACAAAAAAAAAAAAAAAAATTCCAGGTTAAAAGGGAAACAAGAACGTTTTGAGACCCGATTTAAAAGAGCTGAGAGTCTCAGCGGACCTCAGACTCTCTGGCAGTCCGTTCCAGACATTGGGCGCATAAACGCATAAACGCTGAGATAGATAGACAGACAGACAGACAGACAGACAGCTTTAAGACACACATTACAAACACACATTTTCTCAGAAAGCTTACATACTTAAAAAGATTAAAAAAAACAATACATACATACTAAGAAAGTGCAACGTTATTTCTGTGCATTGTGCAGTTAAATTCAGCTTTTCCGATCTCACAAATTAACACGTTCACTGCCAGAAATATGCCAGAGCATCAAAGTACTGCCACAGGCTTTTGAAGCTGCATGGCCCCATCTAGTTCAAAGGAGACACATAACTACTGCAGGCATGAAAGGGGACGTTTAACTCAAAATAGTGATGAGGAAAAGTTCATAGTGTCATGTTTATAAGCGCAAAGGGTGTAGTGCGTTCACTCTGACATATTTAAAAGCAAGTTCTTATGAAGTCTGTTTTAACTCTTGGTTTTCGGTACCCAAGTTTGTCGGCTTTACCTTAAAGGTGCAGTGTGTAATATGACATCATCAAGAAAGTTCTACAAAGTTCTAGAATGCAACACTCCCTGGGTAACCCCAACCCTTTTGAATAATAACAGAAGCTACAGTGGCCTTCAAGGACAAGAACAATTCTAAATTTTAAACAATGCACCTGATGACATTCCAACCATGACACTTTCAAGATGGCGGCACTAGGCCTTGGTCCAAAATATACAGAAATATGGACATATATGAGACCCTTTCTAAGGGAAAAAATAATGATAAAAAAAAAAAAATTCAGCTATTATGCACTAAATTAAATGTACTTATGGATATTATAATTACTTTCTACAAAATCTGCTAGGAAATAAAACTAATAAAAACTAATAAAATTCTACACACTGCAGCTTTAAAGGTGGAGTCAGTGATTCTGGAGAATTCTTGTTGTCAAAATCAGTGTATATCTCCTCACTATCCCGCTATCTGTTAGCTGAAAGTGTGACAGTGTTAATACACAGCCTAGGCTCTGTAAGTGGTCATGTTGCTAGCCCCCTTTGTATACATACCATTTGTTTACATAGCGGTTTTCAGAGCTTAGCCTGTGTATTGAAAGACACCAGATTTGTTTTCAGTGCACACACAGTACAGACAGGTAGCTGATCGTGAGGAGATATTCACTGATTTTGACAAAGTTATTTTGACAACAAGCGTTCTCCAGAATCACTGACTGCACCTTTAACATTTCACCTTCCAATGTGTGGATTTGTCTAGAGTGCATTTGTTTCTCAGTTGCCAATACACTATAATATGCTTATGCCCATTTTGACACGTGCATTATAAATAGAGAACAACCTAGCCTACGTGTTGGCAGACCCTTTGGCAATACTGTCGGCTACTTTACTGTAAGTGCAACACTTGTTTTATAAGCTTCAAAGAAAGTGGAAAACAACTGTGTGTCTGTCTGTCTGTCTGTCTGTCTGTCTGTCTGTCTGTCTGTCTGTCTTTCTGTGTGTCTGTGTGTGTCTGTCTGTCTGTGTCTCATATTTCTTTTTGCTGACGAGGCAAGAATAGCACTGATGTTGTTACCATTAGGGGATTGCCAAAGCCTTTACCTGCTTTCATACTGTCTGTCTATTATGCAATCCAAACACTAGTTCACTGAATAGCCCTTTATTCCAACTTGAGAATGTTTATTTATATATATATATATGCAATCGAAGCCTTGGAAACATAATCTCATTGAAATGAACCAAGATCAAAGGTTAGTACTCGAGATATTTATATAGCATAAACTCACTGTTGATACACAGCCTAGGCTCTGTAAACGGGCTCTGAACAACATGTAAAAGGAACACCGGAGATATGGTCGATGTCGGTAGGGGGTCGGGACACGAATCTGTTTGGGTGTGTGTGACGTCGGCCGCAGAGGTCGCGGGCTGTTTGCTTGGCCGGGCGCCGATTGAACATGTTAATCGGGGCTCTTCATTTGGAGAATTTGATTGGTGGAGGGCTAGGAATCAGTGAAGCCCGGAAGTGAGGCGGATACACAAACACTAACAACACTAGCCATCGTTTAATGTGTTTGTTCGTTTGTTTGCGATACTCACATATCAACCCTTGTTGACTGTCGACAAGGCTCGACATCTCTGTTAAAAATTGTGTCTTATGGTCATAAATATAAATACTATTTATATCTATGTTTATGTCTAGAGAGTGTCCCATCATTTCGGTCATTTTTCGGACAATACAGATTGTGTGTTGTGGAGAATTATAGAGGTGGAAAATAAGAGTGTTCGGTGTGTTTTGTGGGGGGGAAGACTGGAGTTGAAAGGAAGTTTTGGGTAGTGGAAGTGTGACTAAGATAATTGCGATCGGTAGCTGTAGTAAGTAAGTCAATGGGTAAAGTGAAGCAGAGATTGTTTTTTTTCCCCCTAATGTGATGATGCTAGCACTATCTTGGTTCCCACAGTTGGTCTTTGCTGTGCTGTGCATTTTAGATGCTTTCATAAATTCCCCCCAGCAAACAGGAACACTTGTTTGCTGGGGGGAATTTGGTAGAAATGTTGTCAGTAGTTTATATTATAAAACCAAAATGTTCATTCTACTCAAACATAAGCCTCTAAAGAGTCAAACGAGAGACACTGAACATTTGGAGTGGTCTCTTCATTTTTTTCTCCAGAGCTGTATAAGTGAGCTGTTGATGGGATATTAACAAAAACACTAAAAAAACACCACTTTGGTTATTTGCCCGGGGTTTGCCTTGGGTTTTCCCAAAGGGAGAGTGAAGATGGGATAAAGTTATTAGTAGAGGAAGAATGAGAGAGAGAGAGTGAGATGGAGAGAGAGAGAGGGATGGAGAGAGAGAGAGATGGAGGGAGAGAGAGCGAGAGATGGAGAGAGAGAGAGGAAGCGAGAGAGAGATGGAGGGAGAGAGAGAGAGGAAGCGAGAGAGGGAGCGAGAGATGGAGAGAGAGAGAGAGAGGGAGAGAGAGAGAGAGGGAGCAAAGGGTTGTGAATAAGGAGACTTAAAAAACGCTGACTGCTGGGTTTTTAGTTGGTGGGAAGATTCATGCCCTGCTTTTCAGAAGTTAAACTCATGCTACCCTTCGATTAATAGTATTAAAAAAAAAATAAAAAATATGGTCAAACTTTTTTTTAAATGTGGAGGAAAAACTGTCCCATTTTTCTCCTTACAGTTGTCATGTAAATGTAGACTTTGAATGATTGTGGAAAGTTGAGTTGATGTAAGGGCTTTAGAAGTTAACATTTTTTTAGTTCAGAGTAATGACAAAAAAAAACAATGTTGAGATAATGTCCGTTAAAGATGGTTGTATAGGAGAAATATCCAGATGCAAACAGACGAGGTTTAGTAAAATACAACTAAACGTACTTGTTGGTCCTTTTTGATTTATAAAGACTCCACCTTTAAGCTTATAAAATGACTATAATTCATTATCACTCTCTCTCTCTCACTCACTCACTCACTCACTCACTCACTCACTCACTCACTCACTCACTCACTCACTCACTCACTCACTCACTCACTCACTCACTCACTCACACACACACACACACACACACACACACACACACACACACCATAGGCCATATGACAGTGGACTATTTTGGTTTGACAAATGCGTAACAACTAAGTAAGACAGAAGACATGTTATGGAAGAAGCAGCAGCCAAAAAAAATCTAAAAAATTGTCCAGTTTTTGAATTTATTATGCAATGAGTATCCATATCATGAGACTTAATGAGGCAGTGAGCTTACATGGTTTACAGAGTGCTATGAGTACAGATTACTTTGAACCCTGGTCCTTGGCATGGGTCCAGTCATCTGAGCATTTTGCACCCCAACCATGTGTACCCAAAGCTGGCCACATATGGCGCTCCATCCCCCCTTACACACTAACACTCACTCACTCACTCACTCACTCACTCACTCACTCACTCACTCACTCACTCACTCACTCACTCACTCACTCACTCACTCACTCACTCACTCACACACAGTGTTGGGAATAACGCCGTTTAAAATAACGCCGTTAGGTAACGCCGTTCTTTTTTCAGTAACGGGGTAATCTAACTAATTACTTTTTCCGTCGTTACAACGCCGTTATCGTTACTGAACGTTAAATGCGGTGCGTACTATGAATTGATTGAATAAACGTGTAATCCGAACGCACCCCTGGCTCCATACTGCTAGTGAGGAGACCGTGTGTTGTGTTTTATTCAGTGTGGATGACATTATAACGTCAGTTAGCGCCGTCACGTCAGTCAGCCGGAGCGCCTGTTTAGTGAAGTTTCTTCACTAAACGTGCCCTCCCTGATTTGTTTGCAGCCCTTGTGAGTAAGTGCATGGAGTTTTCCCATCTCTATAAGTTATAATTTATGCACGTTATTAAACGCCGCGATTCGCCGGTTGAAACAGCTGTTTAGCGTGTCATCACAAGCCGAATATTGCTACTGTTCTTTTCCTGGGATCTGTATGCTGCTGTGCATGTTAAAGAAGGAAATAAACATAGGATAAATCCTTACTCCTCCTCTCATCGTCTCATGCTTCATAGTCTGACGTTTTTGGCCTTAAGTAGTGTTTTATTATTTAGGCTACTATAGTGGTTTTAGCCGACACCCCTGAAGTGAATCCAGTGATATAGCAGATCAGCACGGTACATTCAGCAGTTTCCTCTATTACTTTTGTTGAGAACAAAATACTTGAAGTGCAGGATAAACCTCTTGCTGTCTATTGATGTGCAATACACATTGAAGGTTATGTAGCCTACAAGTAGGCCTGCCTGTTTGTTCTACTCATTTCAACTGACTTGTGAAAACTGCTCAGAAAAATCAATTTTTTTGACATATAGCAACTTTTTTTTTTACAGTAGGCTAACGCAAATACTTACTTTCCCTGGTAACTGATTACTTCTATTATAAAGTAATTCAGTTACTAACTCAATTACTTTTTGGAACAAGTAGTGAGTAACTATAACTAATTACTTTTTTAAAGTAACGTTCCCAACACTGCTCACACACACACACACACACACACACACACACACACACACACACACACACACACACACACACACACACACCCTAGGCCAAATGACAGCGGACTATTTTGGTTTGACAAATGCTTTAGAAATTATCACCAGCGCTTGAACTTCTTCTGATGACCGAGTGGTTACATCACACGGTGGTGATTTGAGGTCAAGGAGAAAAAAAAGTCAGCTGTACACTTAAAGACCTACTTCCCCTGTGGAAATATGAAGGTGTATTGAACTCTGAGATCCTATGTAGTACACATGTGCAAACATTTTAGAAATCGGTTCATCCTAGCCTGAGAAAAGGCAGAAAGAGTGTTTTATGGTGTCGCTGTCCAACCCTACATTTTACATCTGAAAATGTAGGGTTGGGATTAACAGGACAGCTGGGCCAAGGGAAGACTGAGGGAAGAAAAACCTCATTCATTATATTATAATAGCGATTTTACAATGATAGAACGCCGGTTCCGTATGGGTGAAGTATTCCTTTAAAGTAGACTTAGACCATAAACAGAGGAAGCTCCCAAATTTAAACGTTAGCCAGGGAAAAGGGATTATAAACGTTTATAGAAGCGTTTTATGATATCTGCACTAGTGTTTTTGTGCCCATCTTTGTCAACCAGGTCTTTCTGGACATCGTAGTATATTTATGTGGGAGATTCTTAGTCTGTCTTCCCAGAATGATGTGTGTGGAAAGCCAGGTTTTGTATTCTGAGAAAGCTTGTGTATTTTTTTGGTCCGGAATTATAGTCATTTCACAAGTTTAAAGGTGGAGTCAGTGATTCTGGAGAACGCTTGTTGTCAAAATCACTTTTGGTCAAAATCAGAGAACATCTCCTCATGATCCCACTACTTGTTCATACTGCGTGTGTTCACTGATATAAAGCTGGTGTTAATACACAGCCTAGGCTCTGTAAACTGGTATGTAAACAAAGTGGTCCACCATTGCGAGCAACATACCCGTTACCAGAGCTCAAACATTCTTCAGAATCGCTAACTCCACATTTTAAGATTAGGCTGAAATACTGACATGTTGGAACGGAGTCTTTGTTAAAGTTGGGCTACACCATTTTCTATAATAAATAATGACATACCGGTGGTGTAGTGGATAGAGCGTGTACCATATTGGCTCTGCTCTCTCTCTCTCTCTCTCTCTCTCTCTCTCTCTCTCTCTCTCTCTCTCTCTCTCTCTCTCTCTCTCTCTCTCTCTCTCTCTCTCTCTCTCTCTCTCTCTCTCTCTCTCTCTCTCTCTCTCTCTCTCTCTCTCTCTCTCTCTCTCTCTCTCTCTCTCTCTCTCTCTCTCTCTCTCTCTCTCTCATAAAGCTTGAAAATGCCAAAAAAAATTATGACATACTGAGTTCACTTTTTGAAAGTGGCACTGTTAAAAACATCTGGTATGAAATGAAAACGAACCAGTCTGTGGATTAGAAGTTATTAGCAATTTTAAATGATTGCTAACAGAACGTCTCTTGTGTTGAGAGAGAGAGAGAGACACACACACACACACACACACACACACACACACACACACACACGCACGCACACGCACACACAGAGAGAGAGAGAGAACAGTGTGTTTTATTCATCTTTGTGCTTCTCAGGTTGAAATTTTAACTCAGGAGTTTTTGTGGTTTTGAGCCGTTGCAACATTTAAATAGTCTCATCTGATAGTTAGAGTTAAGCCGGCCAAGCCATCAACTTTCTCCGATAATAAACACAGAGGTTACAAAGTCCAGACTGTGTGTGTGTGTGTGTGTGTGTGTGTGTGTGTGTGTGTGTGTGTGTGTGTGTGTGTGTGTGTGTGTGTGTGTGTGTGTGTGTGTGTGTGTGTGTGTCTGCTCAAAGGAACAATGTTCTCTAAGGACTCTCTGGTCTTTTATATATTGGCGGAATGAGCATGGAAAAGTTTCATATCTTCTAATTGCCGTTTGCTGGTTTAAAATCTGGATTTTTATTGGAGAGAAAGCTACCTGATACATGCCAAACTATGTTGACTTTGCTTCATAGTATTGCCAGTCTGTTGTATCTATCCCAAACCCTCAATGGCTGCAATTGAAGATTGTTTTTAAATATTTTCACTGCTGATTTTTTTACATTAAATCATTTTCTCTATGACATGTCAAAACATGCTGAAACATACGCATACACCAACTTTCCAAAGCCCAAACATAGTGTAATATTTACTTAAAGTCAAATACATTGCCAGAATCAAAACCAGACATTTTCATATTGAATGTGAATGATCTGAGCATGTTTAATCTAGAGACATGAGCGGTGGAAATGGAAACAGGGAAACTATTACACGTTGCTCTGGGCCATATTTCTACTGTCTATACTTGATGTATTTTAATCTTGATGTATTTCATGCCCCCTGTAAAGCACTTTGAACGGCCTTGTGTCTGATTGTGCTATAGAAATAAACTTGCCTTGCCTTATACGTACAGCACTTGAATACATTTACTTTGTTACGTACTTTTTGCTTAATTAAAACAGGTCATAGATTGATTTCCCACAAAGAAAAATCCAGTATTTGTGTGTGTGTGGGTGTTAAAATGACCAAACAGCCTTTGTCCAATACATCAGCTGAATGTATAAATGAATGAATGAGCATTTGTTTTCATCAGGCGGACCGGACTTGTTCACAAGCCTGAGTGACCCTTGTCCTGAAATGTCAAGGACTGTGTGTGTGTGTGTGTGTGTGTGTGTGTGTGTGTGTGTGTGTGTGTGTGTGTGTGTGTGTGTGTGTGTGTGTGTGTGTGTGTGTGTGTGTGTGTGTGTGTGTGTGTGTGTGTGTGTGTGTGTGTGTGTGTGTGTGTGTGTGTGTGTGTGTGTGTGTGTGTGTGTGTGTGTGTGTGTGTGTGTGTGTGTGTGTGCGCGTGTGCGTGTGTGTGCGTGTGCGCGCCTCTCTGTCCATGTGTGTGTTTGTATATCTGTGCCTCCGTGTGTGTGTGTTTGTCTCTCTGTGTGTGTGTGTTTCTCTGTGTGTGTGTGTGTGTGTGTGTCTCTCTCTCTCTGTGTGTGTGTGTTTCTCTCTCTCTCTCTGTGTGTGTGTTTCTCTCTCTGTGTGTGTGTGTGTGTGTGTGTGTGTGTGTGTGTGTGTTTCTCTCTCTCTCTGTGTGTGTGTGTGTGTGTCCACCGCGAGCACAGGGAGAGGATTGTCCATAAGGAATGTGAGGACAGCAGAATAAACAGAAGCTCAGATGCGCTGTATCCCTCAGTGTAACGTGGACATTTGATGGAGTGTGTGGGGTGGACTAAATATGTCTGTGTCCGTCTGACCATTGACGTCACCAAAGCCTTGTTCTTTGTCATCTTTTCTTCCGGTTTAAGTTTGAATTATTACGTGAAATTAAAGCCAGCAAAATGAATATGTATTTTTTTTTTAATCTTTAATTATACAGGTAAATCCCATTGAGACCGAAGACTCTTTTGCAAGGGAGACCTGTTTTCCTTTCCCACGTTACCATTCACACACACATTCATACACCGATAGCAGCAGGCTAACTATCGACATTCACACGAGGCAAGGTGGGTGAAGTGTCTTGCCCAAGGACACAACAACCATGACACAGGTGGCAGGGTGGGGATCGAACCTCCAACCCTTTGATCATCAGCCGACCCTCTCTACCAACTGAGCCACAGTCGCCCCAAATAATGTAATGTTGTTTGGAAAAGGCTTAGGGCTAGTGTGTTTTAATTTTTAAACGTGGTCTTATAGCACCGGCTAGATAAGGAGAACACATTTTGTTGGACGATATATTTTGACACTATCACAGTAAAGGATATTTTTTTTATCAATATATTTATTGGTTTTTCCTTTTTTTTAACAAGAACAATACAACAAAATAATAGATATGATTATTGTTTATGTCGCTTTAACCCTGCAGTGTGTAGAATTTTGGGTTTTATTTCCTAGCAGATTTTGTTGAAAATAATTATAATATCCATAAGTACATTTAATTTAGTGCATAATAGCTGTTTTTTTTATTTATTTATTTTTTCCCTTAGAAAGGGTCTCATATATGTCCATATTTCTGCATATTTTGGACCAAGGCCTAGTGCCGCCATCTTGAAAGTGTCATAGTTGGAATGTCATCAGGTGCATTGTTTAAAATTTAGAATTGTTCTTGTCCTTGAAGGCCACTGTAGCTTCTGTTATTATTCTAAAGGGGTGGGGTTACCCAGGGAGCGTTGCATTCTAAAACTTTCTAGAACTTTCTTGATGGTGTCATATTACACACTTCACCTTTTAAAGGTGCAGTGTGTAATATGACATAATCAAGAAAGTTCTACAAAGTTATTAGAAGTCTTAAAATGTGCAGATACCCTGAGAGAGGCTACTTTCCTCCTAGCTTCTGATATAAATGAGTATCACTTTATGTTCAATAAACAGACAAAAAGTAAACTTGAATGTTTCTCATTGAGTGACACACAAGCTATCCTTGGGTTGTAATACAGCTGGACCCCCCAAATATCGCCTATATGTATTGTGTTTTAGGTCTTAAATTTCATTCAAGGTGGTATTAAAAAGGTCTTAAAAAGTCTTAAATTTGACATGCTGAAACCTGCAGATAACCTGATTGGGACATCTTTAATCTTTTTCTGGCGTACTAAATAGTAGGGAAGTATGGGTATTGGAATGCAGGGATACTTTGCACCAACATATAGTAGCTATTTTTTGATCGTGGTATTGGAAAAATCCTGTCTCTATCCAGCCTTGTTCTTAGCAAGCAAGCAGTCAGTCTCTGGGTGATAGCAGTGGCCTAGATGTTGTGTTTTCTGCTATTGTATTTCAGCCTCTTTGTTTAGATGTGTTTGGTTGTTATTATTAACACACACACACACACACACACACACACACACACACACACACACACACACACACACACACACACACACACACACACACACACACACACACACACACACACACACACACACAATGGTTATTATTATTTTCTTGCCTCTGAAATTCCCTTGAGATTCTTTTTGTTCGAGTCCCAAACTTTCGACTAATTTTTCTCGCTTCATAACAACAGAGCCTGTTGTTGTTCTCGCCAAGATGTTAATTGCCGACAGCTAAACGAGAAAGCTGTGTGTGTGTGTGTGTGTGTGTGTGTGTGTGTGTGTGTGTGTGTGTGTGTGTGTGTGTGTGTGTGTGTGTGTGTGTGTGTGTGTGTGTGTGTGTGTGTGTGTGTGTGTGTGTGTGTGTGTGTGTGTGTGTGTGTTCATGGACGCAAATAAACAAAGTGCAAAAACTCAGACCGCAAAAAGCATAATATTCTCCATGGAAATCTTAATGAATAATTTCAAATGGATGGAGTCGCTTTTCCCTGGTTTTTCACAGACTCAAAGCGCTTTACATTGTTTTGTACACATTCACCCAATCACACACACATTCACACACCGATAGCAGCAGCAGCTATCACGCAGGGTGCAGGCTAACTATCGGGAGCAATGTGGGGTTCAGTGTCTCTTTGCCCAGGGACACTTGGACATGTGGCGGAGGAGACGGGGGATTGAATCAGCGACCCTGTAACTGAGTAGACGACCGCCCTACACACTTTGCCACTGCCGTACCAATGTGAACAATGCATCACACCCAAGTAATTTACAGCACAACTGTTTTGCAATATCATAACATATCCTATCACAAATGAATTTTCAAAGGAGACAGAAAAGTCCAAATGTTCTGAACTGTGGTTACACAGTTGGGATACACGTGGTTTAATTCCGACACGTATATATATAAAAAAAAAAAAAGGCACACGCTGTCCGCGAGGATGAGGAGGCGACATTAGCGTCACCCAAATGATTTATGAGCGTTAGATTAATGATGTCACGCGGAATTGAATTCAGTACTTAGTGTGATGAGGCTTTGTCTCTCTGCTAAATATAGTACGGGACAGAGGAAAGAGCTCTAATGTTCACTGATAGATGGGGAGTGTGTGTGTGTCTTTGTCTGTGTCTTTGTGTGTGTGTGTGTCTGTCTGTCTGTCTGTGTCTGTCTGTGTATGTGATGTCACTCATAACTGTCTGCTGCGATGGCTTGGTTGGAGTTTGGAAGGTAGCAACTTGATGTAGGTCCCAAAATCTTTTTATTTTTTTTATTTTTTTTTAATCTAAAACTGTGAAAAGTAACTAAGCTTAAAATGTCTAGGCCTAAATGTGTTGGCCAATTAATCTATAGCAGTTTAATTTGTGACAAACTCAATTGGCATCCACCTTGTGTAGTAATGTCTGAAGTTAAGGGGTGACCAACCCTCAAATTCTCAGTTGAATCGGATATGCCTTTTCAATACAGAGATTTGAATGTTAGCGATACTCTTTGAAATCAGAAAAGTGCATTAGCCTCTATATTATGAAATTGATAGATATTTGGTATTTATTCTGTTTTATAATTGCACACTGACTGCCAGTTAAAGGAATACTTCACCCATACGGAACCAGCGTTCTATCATTATAAAATCACTATTATAATATAATGAATGAGGTTTTTCTTCCCTCAGTCTTTCCTCAGTCTTCCCTTGGCCCAGCTGTCCTGTTAATCCTGACCCTTACTGTGATGTCACAAGAAGGACAATGTAGGGTTAGACAGTGAGACCATAAAACACTCTTTCTGCCTTTTCTCAGGCTAGGATGATTTTTTTTTTTTTTTGCACATTTATACTACATAAGATCTCCGAGTTCAATACACCTTCATATTCCCACCGGTGAAGTAGGTCTTTAACGTGTTGATATCTGCCCATTTGGATTCAATGACAGTGACAGTGACAGGCCAGTATCCGTTAGCTTAGCATAAGATGAAAGAAAAGCCTTGGATTCATTTCATGTCTGGAGCCTCTGGTCTCTGCTGGGTGTGTTTCTGACACTCGGCCGGTCTGGACTTGTCAGGAAGCAGCTGCGACACAAAGATTTAAATATATATTCACCATTTCACACGGAGCGGCTTTGAAATACACAGGAAACCACGGATTGATTATAGGCTACTCAACGTGTTACTGAAAGTGATTGGGCTGGGATTTATAAAATAATTGGATTGTATGCACCTATTTTAAGGTTCTATAATATATTATAAAGGACTAAAACGCCATATTAATGTGTAAATAGGGCTGTTGCTTTTTCCAAAAATGAAGTTTGAACTAAATTCAAATGGTCATAATTTTTTTTTTTTTTTTTTTTTTTTTGGCATTTTTATGCTTTATTGATAGTGTAGAGACAGAGTTGAAATGGGGCAGAGAGGGGCGTGACATGCAGAGAACGACCGCGGGTTGGAATCGAACCCGGGTCCGCTGCTGGCCGAGGCCCATGGGGGGGGGGGGACGCCCTACTAACTGTAATAAGGGCGCCCCCAATGTTCATAATACATTTTTTGGGATATATTTGAATATACCCAAATATAATATTCAAATTGCGAATATAAAGTGACAGCCCTAAAGTGTGATATGTCTTTATTTGCATATGTATTGTAATGCTCTCAGGAAGAGTGAACAATATTACAGCATACCGTATTACAGGGATTTGAATTACATTGAAACACTGTTTACAGTCAAATTCCTCAAAAATAAATTGAAACCGGTTTTACCAGTTTATGTCTCAGGGATGTAATACTGTGTGTGTGTGTGTGTGTGTGTGTGTGTGTGTGTGTGTGTGTGTGTGTGTGTGTGTGTGTGTGTGTGTGTGTGTGAGTCAGTGAGTGAGTCAGCAGCTAGATAAGATAATACTGTCTCTCTGTCTGTCTGTCTGTCTGTCTGTCTGTCTGTCTATTATGTGAGACACACACGCTGTTGAACAGGAAATACTGCTCTTTGAGTGACCAGCTGATGAGGCAAGACTTCACGTATCGCCCTCATATCCGGACAAGACCTCTCCCAAGACTGCAACCATCCATGTGTTCCAATCCCCATACTTCCCTGCTATTTAGTACGGTAGAGAAAGATTTAGGATGTCCCAATACATGTGGTCAGATCATCACATCTACGGAGCCTCCGAGTGAAAATAACCAGGAATGCGATGGCTATATAAGCAAGAGGCAAGATCAAGGCGCAATGTTACGATGAAATAAATAAGTAAAAGTATGTCCCAATGGTTTGCTATTGTTTACTCCATGCTAACTAGATCATTGTTATGATCATCAGAATCAGAAAGGATTGTATTGCCAAGAAGGGTTTTACACCAACAAGGAATTTGTCTTGGTGAATGAATAAGGTGCATACAGTCAGACAATAAACAATGAACAAACAGTGACTGTAATATATACAATATAACACAATATATAATGTAGTATGTAGAATTGTAGTCTGTAGTATGTAGAATAGAAAAAAGTAGGAGTATGAGATTTGGAATGCAGCCTTCCCTTATCAATGCTAGATACTTCTGCAGACGTTGGTATGTTAGTGTTTACTTCTTCTATTGTCTGTAAACTTCCCCACTACACACAGACACACACTCACTCACTCACTCACTCACTCACTCACTCACTCACACACACACACACACACACACACACACACACACACACACACACACACACACACACACACACACACACACACACACACACACACTCACACTCACACTCACACTCACACTCACACTCACACTCACACTCACACTCACACTCACACACACACACACACACACACACACACACACACACACACCATGTTGAGTGAGACTGAATGACATCATAACACCTGAACTCTGCTTGGTTCATTCTGGTTTTGTGTTTTTGACAAAGCTCTTCCTGTCAGAAAATGACAAAGTGTCGGATGTATTTGAGCCATCTGTCAACACGTCTGCCTCGCTGCAGCTTATTGCAACATCGCAGCTGGGACTCTGCATGCAACAATACTGCGAGTGTGTGAAGTTGGAAACCTAACTATTGTTTCTACAGGTAGCAAAGAGGTCTACCTAAATGTTAGTAAATGTAAAATTAGGTTTTAAAGATTACCGTAATTTTCGGACTATAAGCCGCGATTTTTTCTCCATTTTTCGACCCTGTTATTACACAGCACAGTATATGCTCTGTAGCTAGTAGCTAGGCCTATTGCTCTAAATGGTAACACTTGAATATGTTATGCAAATATGCAACTTGTTTGTTGAAATGTTAATAAATGGGAGCTTCCTCAAGCAGCCATCTCTTTCCCGACAATCCCCTCTGTGCACAAACTCTTACATATGCTAATTAAACATTATATAGTATATATGGTAATTAAACATTATATAGTATATATGGTAATTAAACATTATATAGTATATATGGTAATTAAACATTATATAGTATATATGGTAATTAAACATTATATAGTATATATATAATTATAGTGCGGAACAGTTCAGATCCCTCCTTGGTCTTTCTTGTCTGGTTGAACTTTATTTCAAGTCAGGTGATATCTGTTCTGTAAAAAAAATATGGACACCTATATTTTGTAAAAGTTAAAGGTGCAGTGTGTAATATGACATCATCAAGAAAGTTCTACAAAGTTCTAGAATGCAACACTCCCTGGGTAACCCCACCCCTTTTGAATAATAACAGAAGCTACAGTGGCCTTCAAGGACAAGAACAATTCTACATTTTAAACAATGCACCTGATGACATTCCAACTTTGACACTTTCAAGATGGCGGCACTAGGCCTTGGTCCAAAATATGCAGAAATATGGACATATATGAGACCCTTTCTAAGGGAAAAAAAATTATTCAAAGTTTTTTTTCCAGCTATTACGTACTAAATTAAATGTACTTATGGATATTATAATTACTTTCTACAAAATCTGCTAGGAAATAAAACCCAAAATTCTACACACTGCAGGTTTAAGTAAATATTTTAACTGGATTGTATGTAATCGACAAATAATCACAAAGTCACATGCAGTGTCTCACCATAATACTTTGAAATGGTAAAAATATCAGTGTCTGGTCTCAAATGTCAGCAGACAGAATAAATTGAGTAGTGCATGAGAGCTTTTTTTCCCTTTCCTGTCCTTTAGTGATCAGTATGCAGGGAGAGAGAGGAGAGGAAGGTGTGTGTGTGTGTGTGTGTGTGTGTGTGTGTGTGTGTGTGTGTGTGTGTGTGTGTGTGTGTGTGTGTGTGTGTGTGTGTGTGTGTGTGTGTGTGTGTGTGTGTGTGTGTGTGTGTGTGTGTGTGGGTGGGAAGGGGCATAAAGCTGAACCATCTGGCCTGTCTGAGGGACCAGAATAGATTTAATGTGTCTGCTTGATAAAAATTTCATCCTGTAATTTTGCAGAAGTAAAAAATATCTCAGCAAATGACGAGAGAGAGAGAGAGCTGTGTGTCTGTCTGTCTGTCTGTGTGTGTTTTATTGATTTGAGAAGTGAGAGTGTAGTTATAAATCCCATAGGGAACTAAGTGAGGTTAATAATCACTGATGTTGTCTACTGAAAGTGAGGCTACTTTGCTAAGGTTACAACATCACATTTGCTTAACTCTTTAAAGCTACAGTGCGTAACTTTTTCATGTATAAATTAGGGCTGCAACTAACGATTATTTTGTCGATTATTTTCTCGATTAATCGATTAGTGTTTTGGCCCGTAAAATGTCAGAAAATGGTGAAAAATGTTGATAGATTTTCCAAAGCCCATGTTGACGTCCTCAAATGTAGTTTTATGTCCAAAACACACAGATATTTCAGTTAACTGTCATAATAGGATTAAAGAAACCAGAAAATATTCACATTTGAGAAGCTGAAATCAGAGAATTCGGATTTTTTTAATTAAAAAATGACTCGAAACGATTAATCGATTATCAAAATAGTTGGCGATTATTTTAATGATCGATTAATAATCGATTCGTCGATTAATCGTTGCAGCTCTAGTATAAATGAATGTCGGTTACATTGAAGCCATCGCCAAATCAGCTCCACAAAACTCTCTCTGTATTTGTCAGTATGGCAGCGTTTAAAAACTGGTGTCACCCCCCCACCCCCTCCCCCCCCCCACACACACACTGGCGCAGGAGCTCAGAAAACTCTCTCTGTGTCTGTCTGTCTGTCTGTCTGTCTGTGTGTTACCAAACCCCACTCGCCTGGCATTTCAAAGAGGGAGGGCCATTTTTGTGAAACAAGCGCCCCATTTATACCACTTGATCCACGTATTGAGCTGTGCCCACAGTCTCTCAACCCTTAAGTCTAGACTTGACTTGTTCACTTTTCTGTTTTCACTCCATTCAACAAGGATCTTTGATGCTTTGACACACACACACACACACACACACACACACACACACACACACACACACACACACACACACACACACACACACACACACACACACACACACACACACACACACACACACACACACACACAAGGATATTTCCCGTGAGATTTTTCTCTTTGGAATGGTTTTCATGAATAGCCATTTGCTAATTCTTTCAAACAATGCTATCTCGGTTAAATACAGTGGGAGAGATATTTGGGATAAAAGGTTTAAGGTTAAGTGATAGTCTACTGAACAAGTGGCCACACATTCAGGCTTTCCTGCTGTGTTGTCTAACTGAGCAGCTGAAATCATTTGGAGAGTAAGATTGGCGCGGTATCATTTAAAAAAAATAATCCATTTAAAGGGGAAGTGTGTAATATGACATCATCAAGAAAGTTCTACAAAGTTCTAGAATGCAACACTCCCTGGGTAACCCCACCCCTTTAGAATAATAACAGAAGCTACAGTGGCCTTCAAGGACAAGAACAATTCTACATTTTAAACAATGCACCTGATGACATTCCAACTATGACACTTTCAAGATGGCGGCACTAGGCCTTGGTCCAAAATATGCAGAAATATAGACATATATGAGACCCTTTCTAAGGAAAAAAAAAATTAAAAAAATGTTTTTCAGCTATTATGCACTAAATTAAATGTACTTATGGATATTATAATTACTTTCTACAAAACCTGCTAGGAAATAAAACCCAAATTTCTACACACTGCAGCTTTAAACCTCAAATTCTACGATATGAAGAGTTATTTTGGGTTTGACAGAAGAAGCCATAGAGACATGTATGGTTTCATGTGATGGAAGTTAAAGGAATACTTCACCCATGCGGATCCGGCGTTCTATCATTATAAAACCACTATTATAATATAATGAATGAGGTTTTTCTTCCCTCAGTCTTCCCTTGGCCCAGCTGTCCTGTTAATCCTAACCCTACATTTTTCCATGTGTGATGTCACGCATGGGAACATTTTTTAGGGTTAGACAGTGAGACCATAAAACACTCTTTCTGCCTTTTCTCAGGCTAGGATGAACCGATTTCTAAAATGTTTGCACATTTACATTACATAGGATCTCAGAGTTCAATACACCTTCATATTTCCACCAAGTAGGTCTTTAACCCTACATCTCCTGCTTTCTCAAACCTGACCAGCCTTTAACCATAGACACAGCACATCAAGAGAGAACTGAATGGCTCTCAGCTGTGTGTTTTGGTTCAGTGCGTTGAGCTCTTGACCTGAACAGTCCAAAGCGATCTGAGGCACGAACGTTTACAAGCTTCTAGTGTGACTTGATTTACATTTAAAGTGACTGTCTAGCTTCAACGTCGTGCCCTACTTCCTCGTGTGTGTGTGTGTGTGTGTGTGTGTGTGTGTGTGTGTGTGTGTGTGTGTGTGTGTGTGTGTGTGTGTGTGTGTGTGTGTGTGTGTGTGTGTGGTGTGTGTGTGTGTGTGTGTGGCCGTGTGTGTGTGTGAGTGACACAACAGGAAAAGCCTTTGGGGCATTCACATAGTTCATAGCCGGGACATTTCTGGAGCTCAATAACCAAGGCCAGACTCCTTACTGACCCATACATACATATCACTTAGATATGTTTGTATGGTTACTAAAAGCTTTTGATTATGCACAAAGCCAATGTGCTGTGTATGTGCTTATCAGTCAACGGCACTTTAATGATAATGACTTTGCAGTATTGGTCTCGTACACACAATGATTAGAGAGTTTAAGTGCTTTGAGTCACAGAGAAATAAAGCGCTATATAAATCCAATCAATTATTACTATTATTATTATTATACCACTCAAGTGTCATTCTTGGGAATTGCTTTCTTGGTTCTCACCAGTTTCCAGAATGATACGTTGTTTCAAACGGACCGCAGCAGAGGTGGAAACAAACTCATGTTAATTCATTTCAATCGAAACCAGAACAAGGAAGGTGTGAAGAAAATTACAAAAGCTCTTTAGCTGTTTGCCTTCCTTACCCGTTTAGTGATTATCTAATGAATAGCAGGGAAGTTTGGTTTTTGAAAAATGGTAATGGTCAACTTCTCTTTTTGGCCATATTCCTCAGTCTTCCATAGTTAAAGCCTCAGTCAACCCCTTACTCTGTGTCTGTCTGTCTGTCTGTGTGTCTGTGTGTCTGTGTGTCTGTCTGTGTGTCTGTCTCTGTCTGTCTGTCTGTCTGTCTGTCTGTTTGTCTGTCTGTGTGTCTGTCTGTGTGTCTGTCTGTCTGTCTGTGTGTCTGTCTGTGTGTGTGTGTCTGTCTGTCTGTGTGTCTCTGTGTCTGTCTGTCTGTCTGTCCGTCTGTCTGTCTCTGTCTGTCTGTCTGTCTGTCTGTCTGTCTGTCTGTCTGTCTGTCTGTCTGTCTGTCCGTCTGTCTCTGTCTGTCTGTCTGTCTGTCTCTGTCTGTCTGTCGGTCTGTGCATTAAGACAGATCTGCTTCAAACACCTCTATATCCAACTACCCAGACTATATGGATGACAAAAAGTATGTTCTCCTTGTGCCCGGCTCCACCTGGTTCTATATAAACAGCACGTGAATTATTGTCTGTTTTTCTTCTTTTCCTTAAAGATGCAGTGTGTAATATGACATCATCAACAATTCTACATTTTAAACAATGCACCTGATGACATTCCAACTATGACACTTTCAAGATGGCGGCACTAGGCCTTGGTCCAAAATATGCAGAAATATGGACATATATGAGACCCTTTCTAAGGGGAAAAAATAATAATACAAAACATTTTTTTCAGCTATTATGCACTAAATTAAATGTACTTATGGATATTATAATTACTTTCTACAAAATCTGCTAGGAAATAAAACCCACAATTCTACACACTGCAGCTTTAAATTTGATTCATCCCCTATTTTGTATTCTTACAGCGGACTATAATTGCGAGACATGTATGAGATAAAATAGAAAATGAATGCGGGGTTATTTGTTTTTGTTACTTTGACCCATATTTAGCATTACAAGGGGCTTTGCATAGCTTGTCTTTCAAAGGGTTTTATTAAAGTCCACAGGCAGAATGCATTAGAACTATTTTGAGAAAAATGGTTACGCTTCGGGATTTTGTGAACAAAAAAAAACGTGTCTTGCCATCATGATATATCCATGCCTGTGGTCTCATTGGAGTAGACTGTGTGTGTGTGTGTGTGTGTGTGTGTGTGTGTGTGTGTGTGTGTGTGTGTGTGTGTGTGTGTGTGTGTGTGTGTGTGTGTGTGTGTGTGTGTGTGTGTGTGTGTGTGTGTGTGTGTGTGTGTGTGTGTGTGTGGAGCAGACAGTGTCCTGAGCCCGCGGTTAATCCTCTTACATCACCAGCTATGCAGAGGGGGAGAGGGTGCACTGTGCATGTACGCTGTGTGTACATGTGTCTAATACGCCTCTATAACACTTACTCTGCCTCCTAATGCAGGGACATCTAAGACTGCTATTTCTACATTTTGTACGCTCACACACAAATAGTACTCACACACACACACACACACACACACACACACACACACACACACACACACACACACACACACACACACACACACACAGAAAAATCTGAAAGTGTAATTCCTATATATTGCATGAAGAGTGGATCAGTTGCTCCAGTGATATTTCAATGTAAGCTTTTCATATGATCCCAGGAAACATGTTTAATAATCCAGTTTGATGAGTTCAAAGATCATATTACACTATGTAAGTCTAGACTGAAAGAAAGGGATTTTTTGAAGATTATTTTTTGGCATTTGCAAGCTTTATGAGAGAGAGAGAGAGAGAGAGAGAGAGAGAGAGAGAGAGAGAGAGAGAGAGAGAGAGAGAGAGAGAGAGAGAGAGAGAGAGAGAGAGAGAGAGAGAGAGAGAGAGAGAGAGAGAGAGAGAGAGAGAGAGAGAGAGAGAGAGAGAGAGAGAGAGAGAGAGAGAGAGAGAGAGAGAGAGAGAGAGAGAGAGAGAGAGAGAGAGAGAGAGAGAGAGAGACTGCAATAAAGGTCCACGGGTCGGATTTGAACCCGCAACCACTGCAACGAAGGCCGCGGCCAATATGGTACGCGCTCTATCCACTACACCACCAGAGCGCCCACAATGACGGATTTTTAATGACTACGCCTATGTTCCTAATCGCATACTCTTTCTTTTTTCTATTCTACATACTACATCTGACCATAACAACAATCTAGTTAGCATGCAGTAGGCATACAATTGGAACATGCTTATAGGCCTACTTATTTATTTCATCATAACATTGCGCCTTGATCTTGCCTCTTGCTTTTATATCCGTCGCATCCCCGTTTGTTTTCATAATGGAGGCTCCGTCTATGTGACGTCACTTCCACTGCACATTGGATTGTGGGTCAGAATCGGCCAAATAGCATGCTGATTTCAACACTAAAATATCTAGACCAGATGTGCTTCTAAGCCATCTGGGTATTTTTAAAGCATGCTGCATCTGACCACGTATTGGGACATCCTAAGTCTTTTTTCTACCGTACTAAATATCAGGGAAGTGTGGGGATTGGAATACAGGATATATTTTTCACACGTGTCACCAGGGCTAATCCTTTTATCTATTCTGTGAAACTCTGTGTGGACTGAGCTACTCTCCACTTTGACCCACTTGCCAGATGGATTTCATGCATAGTCCTAAAGTGTGTGTGTGTGTGTGTGTGTGTGTGTGTGTGTGTGTGTGTGTGTGTGTGTGTGTGTGTGTGTGTGTGTGTGTGTGTGTGTGTGTGTGTGTGTGTGTGTGTGTGTGTGTGTGTGTGTGTGTGT
>CM049406.2:5192500-5220000 GCA_026929865.2 Hyperoplus lanceolatus
ATTCAAAGGGCCATATTACTTTATTACATTATTACATTAAAAGGGCCATATTACATTATTACATTATTACATTAAAAGGGCCATATTACATTATTACATTATTACATTAAAAGGGCCATATTACATTATATTTTTAAAATCGGCCGTAGTTTGGACACCCCTGCTTTAAGGTGTCACCAGAGATGCTTTCATATTGGTTTTAGCTGTATGACTCACCTCATAGAAAGCTTTTTTTTTCATATTTTTTAATCTATGATGAAAGGAACGGCCAAGGTGTGTTTGCAACCTGTTTGGACCTGACTGTGTGAAATGACAACCGCTCCAATGACCTGCGATATTTGTTTTTTTTAAAAGGCGTTTTATGTCTGTAAAACATGAATAAAGAGGCTGTTTATGTCTGTCAGATCACTGCTATTGTGTGTGTGTGTGTGTGTGTGTGTGTGTGTGTGTGTGTGTGTGTGTGTGTGTGTGTGTGTGTGTGTGTGTGTGTGTGTGTGTGTGTGTGTGTGTGTGTGTGTGTGTGTGTGTGTGTGTGTGTGTGTGTGTGTGTGTGTGCGTCTGTCTGTCTGTCTGTCTGTCTGTCTGTATGTGTGTGTCTGTGTGTCTCTCTCTCTCCCTGTGTGTTTGTCTCTGCCTGTGTGTGTGTTTTAATGGTGTTTGTTTAAAGCTCAACCTGTACCAGTGGTTGACACTAACGGTTGCCCGCTTGCCCGGGGCAACTGAAAATAATGTTCGGGCAAGTTGACATTGCTTTTTGGTTGCCCGAACGGGCAAGTGGATTTTAGAGGGTTTGTCAGTAGTTTAGGCCATTTATTCATGTGTTTTACAGTCTGCAAAACAATTTTTTTCCCGCTAACTCACACAAAATAGAACGGCTATATTTGCAATTGAGCAGCTGCGCGCGGCAGCCAGCAGCATCACGCTCGCTCTTTCGCACTCGATCTCTCTATCTCTTTATCTCTCTCTCTCTCTCTCTCTCTCTCTCTCTCTCACACATGCTACGGACCTGGTTCCGCTATAATCAAAATCCAGAAATCAATAATGTTTGAGCTTATCGATAGGCTACATGATGTAATTTTAATTATCGAGTCGGGTCAACTTTCATACATTTATTGGATAATTCAACTTTTAAAACACATTCATAGTTTTTGAATTATTCAGCCTTGTTTAAAGGCATGTGAAATTCAGCTTTTGATATCGTATTATATTTTGATATTGTATAAGGAAAGCGGATGGGAGAGTGGAGGGGCCATCAGTGAAAACAACATGCTCCATATGCTGTTGATAAATCCTGACCTTTTGAGGGTTGAATGTTTTGGATTATTTACAGATAGTTTTTCAGTTCATCATCAGAAGATGTTTAATGTATTCCCTTTGTTGAAAGGACATTTAAGCTATGATGAATATACACTACTTTTACTGTACAATTTTCATTCCTTTTATTTAACGTTGCTCAAACTCAAACAACATGTTGTATATTATAATATTAAATGACAATTCACGCAGACTAGCTCCTTTGCTTATCTAACTTTAGTATCAGGTGTGTCTTCAGTAATCCTGTTGGCACTAGACTCTTTTCTCACACTCACTCACTCACTCACTCACTCACTCACTCACTCACTCACTCACTCACTCACTCACTCACACACTCACTCACACACACACACTCACTCACTCACACCACTCACTCACTCACTCACTCACTCACACACACACACACTCTCACTCACTCACTCACTCACTCACTCACTCACACTCACACACACACACACACACACACACACACACACACACACACACACACACACACACACTTTCAGACAGGTTTCATACGAGATTTTTTACTGATAACTTTGCACCAACATATAGTAGCTATTTTTTGATCGTGGTATTGGAAAAATCCTGTCTCTATCCAGCCGTGTTCTTAGCAAGCAAGCAGTCAGTCTCTGGGTGATAGCAGTGGCCTAGATGTTGTGTTTTCTGCTATTGTATTTCAGCCTCTTTGTTTAGATGTGTTTGGTTGTTATTATTAACACACACACACACACACACACACACACACACACACACACACACACACACACACACACACACACACACACACACACACACACACTTTCAGACAGGTTTCATAGGAGATTTTTTACTGATAACTTTTCAAATCTAGGTGTCAAACAGGTCAGGTTTGAAAGAGGTTTAACTGGTTCTTTTCAAAGGCGAGGAGAGTTTGTTTAGTCTGTGTGACTTCCACCACTGATTGACAGACAGGATTTCCTCCCGTCACCTCAAACCAGCCACAAGATTGTCATTCTGATATCATTGTAGTATGGCTTGGAGGTGTGTGTGTGTGTGTGTGTGTGTGTGTGTGTGTGTTTCTAGGAGCGCCTCAAGGGATTGTGTCTTATGGTTTAGTTCTGACCGCATTGAAATACTATCTACTAAGTATTTCCTGATGTGTGTTTGCACTTAGTTGACTTTGCAGACACACAGCAGCCTAAATATATCCCAAACATGTTCTGTCAAGACGTGTACAATCTGATGTGTTGTAAAAATTTAAAAATATTCTAAATCTGGCTTTATCATACATCTATATTTTAGATTTGTGAAGGGATGGAAATGTACGCTTAAAGCTGGGGTATGTGATTTCTGATTGGGCAACATTAACATGAGCTGTACACTGATTTTTTTTTGTAATTTTTTTTTGGCATTTTTAAAAAAAATTTATGCTTTATTGATAGTGTAGGGACAGAGTTGAAAATGGGGCAGAGAGGGGGGTGACATGCAGAGAACGACCGCGGGCTGGAATCGAACCCGGGTCTGCTGCTGGCCGAGGCCCATGGGGGGGACGCCCTACCAACTGAGCTAAAGGCGCCCCATGAGCTGTACACTTTGACCAATCAGAGCAAGGCTCCGATTCTCTGTTCTTATTGGCTGTTGGGACTGTCCATTCACTTTGGCACGACGTTGTTGGTGTAGAGCGTGTCAGGGAGGGACCATAGGGGAGGGACCAAAGAGAACAAGTGGAGCGGTTGAGGTATTTGGATACGAATCTCTATCCCAACTGCCATTTTCTCCCCAAATCCTCCACCCCAGCTTTAAGGTGTGCTTGTAGGGACATTTTGTATTATGGTATAATTATAGTTCCGGCAGTTCCCGCAGTGAAATACAATGTACTTACTCTGATGATTTTGCAGAAGTACAAGTTTTATTGCATGTAAACAACTTCGGATCAGGTTGAGAAAATTCCAGTGATTGGATCAGGAAATGAGATACATGAGAATTTATTTCACTACCTGATACAGCCGTCAACAAAACTGGATATTGCTACCGGAGCTGTTGTATACGCACGCACACACACACACACACACACACACACACACACACACACACACACACACACACACACACACACACACACACACACACACACACACACACACACACACACACACACACACACACACAGAGAGACACACACACACAGACACACACTCATAGACACACACACTTTCTAACCCAGTTTAGTATTTCCAGTTTCTTGTTGCCATGCCAGAGTATCAATAACCAGTAACACCATGGTAACCTGATCCACACTGTGTCTGAGAGAGAGTGAGAGAGAGAGAGAGAGAGAGAGAGAGAGAGAGAGAGAGAGAGAGAGAGTGAACAGAAGACAGAGATAGAGACAGAGTTACATGCATACTGATGGCAGGCATGCATTGTCATTCACTCACTGTGTGTCCCCTTTCAACAGCTAACTACACACATAAGACAAGTTACATGCATACTGATGGCACGCATGCACACTCACTCACTCACTCACTCACTCACTCACTCACTCACTCACTCACTCACTCACTCACTCACTCACTCACTCACTCACTCACAGGTTGCAGTGTTTTCATAGTGAGTTAGCCTGTTGAAAGAGAGGATCAGTGGAATGGTGTGTGTGTGTGTGTGTGTGTGTGTGTGTGTGTGTGTGTTGTTTAAGGTTTTGATGTGATGTTGAAACACCACCATTCTCTCAGAAATAGACTTAAAGTGGAGTCTTGTAAAGTCAGCCAGTTACAAGTATGTTTGAAGATTAGCTTTGATTCAGATTCAATCTATGAAGTATATACTAAATATATCTTGTATTTTTATCATCATCGTTATCGTTATTTTATTGATTTTTAGCTTGATTTCTTATGTTTTTAAAGGGACACTGTGTAACATTTTAAGTAATTTATTAGCTAAAATCAATATCCTCATTCATAAATATGTCATCATTGGTGTAAAATCACCTCTGCCAATAATCTGAATTATCCTCCTGAGCGTAGAATTACAAATATTAATATTACATTTTGTCCATTGAGCAGGCAAGCCTTATGGAGGAATCCATGTTTTTGGAATGTCATCAGGTGCATTGTTTAAAATTTAGAATTGTTCTTGTCCTTGAAGGCCGCTGTAGCTTCTGTTATTATTCTAAAGGGGTGGGGTTACCCAGGGGCCGTTGCATTCTAGAACTTTCTAGAACTTTCTTGACTTCCTATGTTGCTATCAAATCAATCACTTTGAATTACATATGATTTGTTTGAAATATGCAGCTATATAACTACATTCAGATTGATTGAAACCGAACTGACCCCATTGGAATAGAGTCATGTGATAGCCACTGTATCTCCTGCTAGCTTCTGTTATGTATTCACCTCTGTTTGGAGTCAGTGCTGCGGCCATGTTTTCATATGAACGCAAACTTGTAATCAGTAGGGAATGTCCCGAGTAGAGTTCCAGGATCGTGTGTGTGTGTGTGTGTGTGTGTGTGTGTGTGTGTGTGTGTGTGTGTGTGTGTGTGTGTGTGTGTGTGTGTGTGTGTGTGTGTGTGTGTGTGTGTGTGTGTGTGTGTGTGTGTGTGTGTGTGTGTGTGTGTGTGTGTGTGTGTGTGTGTGTGTGTGTGTGTGTGTCCAGGATCTAGAATGTGTGTTTGTGTGTCCAGGATCTAGAATGTGTGTGTGTGTGTCCAGGATCTAGAATGTGTGTGTGTGTGTGTCCAGGATCTAGAATGTGTGTGTGTGTGTGTCCAGGATCTAGAATGTGTGTGTGTGTCCAGGATCTAGAATGTGTGTGTGTGTGTGTGTGTGTGTCCAGGATCTAGAATGTGTGTGTGTCCAGGATCTAGAATGTGTGTGTGTGTGTCCAGGATCTAGAATGTGTGTGTGTGTGTGTCCAGGATCTAGAATGTGTGTGTGTGTGTCCAGGATCTAGAATGTGTGTGCGTGTGTCCAGGATCTAGAATATGAGATTGGCATCATTTAGCCGCATCATATTTTTTATCTCCTGTTTGCTTTTTGGAATATGTCAACCGACCAGACATACACACACACACACACACACACACACACACACACACACACACACACACACACACACACACACACACACACACACACACACACACACACACACACACACACACACACACACACACACAGTCAACCAACCAGACAAAACTATGACAGTGGCGGATGTGGGCAGAGAGATGCTTTAGGAAAAATAAATAAAATATATATATTTTTTAAAATATTTTCTCTATATTGTTTCAGTATGTTTGTTTGAATAGCCTAAGTATGCTCAAGTTTTTTATTTTTTATTTATCTATTTGGTATTCTGAAATGAGGTCAATGCAGTGTGTGTGTGTGTGTGTGTGTGTGTGTGTGTGTGTGTGTGTCTGTCAATGCAGTGTTGAGATAAAAGTTATTTGGGGAAAATGTTTTCTTTCATCTCAGCCGGTTGGAGGGGCGTGTCTGTGTTTGATTGACAATAGCTTGCGGGCTGTGTGTGTGTGTGTCTCTATCTGTGTGTGTGTGTGTCTCTATATGTGTATGTGTGTGTCTCTATCTGTGTGTGTGTGTGTGTCTCTATATGTGTGTGTGTGTTAGTGTGTGTCTCTATATGTGTGTGTGTGTGTTAGTGTGTGTCTCTATCTGTGTGTGTGTGTGTGTGTGTGTGTGTGTGTGTCTCTCTCTCTCTGTATGTGTCTGTGTGTGCGCTGATGTTACTCGAGAGACAGAGTAAACAAAACTTCAGCTATGTCGTCTACCTGTCATGCATTACTAACCTTCAAAGTGACGTTAGCACGATAGCAGCGTTGCACTTTTCCCTCCGGTGTGAGTTTGTTTTGGTCCCTGGTTCAACAAGCCAAGGCCTGTGTGTGTGTGTGTGTGTGTGTGTGTGTGTGTGTGTGTGTGTGTGTGTGTGTGTGTGTGTGTGTGTGTGTGTGTGTGTGTGTGTGTGTGTGTGTGTGTGTGTGTGTGGTGTTCACTGGTTGTTCATGATAAGTAAATGATTTGAGCAGGAAAGATACTATGCTTTCTGTCCAATGTCTGGCTCTTGTTGTGCTCGGCTTGTCCTGATTGGCTGGTTGGATTATGATTGTTTTTCAGACTGTGAACAATTAAAGCTGGGGTGGAGGATTTGGGGAGAAAATAGCAGTTGGGATAGAGATTCGAATCCAAACACCTCAACCGCTCCACTTGTTCTCTTTGGTCCCTCCCCTATGGTCCCTCCCTGACACGCTCTACACCAACAAAGTCGTGCCAAAGTGAATGGACAGTCCCAACAGCCAATAAGAACAGAGAATCGGAGCCTCGCTCTGATTGGTCAAAGTATACAGCTCATGTTAACTTCGACCAATCAGAAATCACATACCCCAGCTTTAAATAATATCGCATTGCAAAAGATATCCTATAGTATCGTAGCAGTGGTTGGTGTAAGTAGGTCCTGGTTTCTCTATGAGTGAGTCCTCTTGATGTCTCTTTGTAGTTGGAATGCGACCCACAGGAGATCACTGGAGTGTGACAAACTTGTCCTTTTTTAGGCTATTGAAGTCTCATCATGTCATGCCTGTCTGCGCTTTTTACTTAAGTCAGCTTTCAGTCAGTTGTGTGTGTGTCTCTGTGTCCGTGTGTGTGTGTGTATCTCTCTCTCTCTCTCTCTCGCTCTCTCTCTCTCCCTCCCTCCCTCCCCCCACTCTGTGTGTGTATGAGAGTCTGTCTGTGTTTGTGTCCCTGTGTATGAGAGAGTGTCTGTGTGTGTGTGTCTCTGTGTCCCTCTCTGTGTCCCTCTCTGTGTGTGTGTGTGTGTGTGTGTGTGTGTGTGTGTGTGTGTGTGCCTTTTCACTGAACTCTGGATCACTAGTTTCCTATTGCACCTGAACCAACCTCTGATTGTATCTCTGTCTAACTGGGTCTCATGTTGCAATACGTCCACGTATTTCTCTCTGTATTTTCTTTGTATATCGTACAGGCATTGAGTCAGTTTTTTTTTTCACAGCTTCCCGACTAACGTCCTGATTTGGGAAAAAAAGCCCTTTCTGTTTGTGTTCCACTGTATTCATCTCTGGCCTCCTTGGGGCATGTATGGATGTTGCCAGGTCTAGCTCTCAGTGCTGCCTTTTTGAAAAGCAATTTTTTTTTTTTTTTAAGATTATTTTTTTGGCATTTTCAAGCTTTATTAGACAATACAGAGTTGAAATGGGGAGACAGAGAGAGAGCGAGAGAGAGGGGGGGGGGGATGACCTGCAGTAAAGGTTCACGGGTCGGACTCGAACCCGTGACCACTGCAACGAAGGCTGGAGCCAATATGGTACGCACTCTATCCACTACGCCACCGCAGCGCCCCTGAAAAGCAATTTTAAGAGCAAAAATGTTGGTCTTGGCTTTGAATCCTGCTGGTTGTTATGGGATCAGCTGCAGTGTTGTCGGGGGCGACTGTTGGCAGACTGACAGCTGCTTGTAACCGTAGACGACGCTCCGACGTGTGTCTTCAATTTTACCCCGTTCAACATTCTCACTGAAGAAACACTGAAAAGAAACCAAAACGCAACAACAAGTCATTTCCTCCAATCTTTAGCTTTCACTGTTTTGACCACTGTTTGCACAGACAGACAGACAGACAGACAGACAGAGAGACACACAGACAGACAGACAGACAGACAGACAGAGACACACACACACAGACAGACAGACAGACAGAGACACAGACAGACAGACAGACACAGAGACACGCACAGACAGACAGACAGACAGAGAGAGACAAAGACACAGACAGACAGACAGACAGACAGACAGACAGACAGAGAGAGACAAAGACACAGACAGACAGAGAGAGAGAGAGAGACACAGACACAGACACAGACACACACACACACACACACACACACACACACACACACACACACACACACACACACACACACACACACACACACACACACACACACACACACACACACACACACACACACACACACACACACACACACACAGACGGTGGGAACACTTACAACTATTCCTGGGTTCAAATACAGTTAGCTCTATATTGTAAAGGCAGGATTATGTTGAGTTGAGAGAGATTTGATTTGCATGCTGATAAATCAAGGAAGACAGTTGGCTATCCTACAGCAATGATGCAACGTTGAGGCAATACTCACACACCTGCACATTTAGTCATCAAAGAGAAGCTTGTAAAATGTGTAACGGCAGGCACAAGTGGCTTTGTAAACTGTTTTTTTTAAATATGTGTATAGAAGAGGCATTCAATTTCATTTAAGGTAGACCTGGCCAATCCCAACCAATAAATGCTACTTGTCTCTATCATGCTGAGGTTTAGTTCCGAATTGCATACTCTTTTCTTTTTTCTATTCTACATACTACATCCGACGATAAAAATAATCTAGTTAGGATGCAGTAGGCATACTATTGGGACATACTTTCACTCTCTTATTTCATCATAACATTGCGCCTTGATCTTGCCTCTTGCTTTTATATCCGTCGCATCCCCGTTTGTTTTCATATGGAGGCTTCGTCGATGTGACGTCACTTCACGTGCGCACTGGATTGTGGGTCAGAATCGCCCAAATAGGATGCAGTTTTCAACACTAACAATCTTGGCCGCATGAAGTAAGACATCCGGGTACTTCTAACCATCCTAAATCTGGCCATAAGAATCGGGACATCCTAAATCTTCTTTCTACATACTATTTAGTAGAAAGTATGCGATTCGGAACGCAACCATAGTAATATGTAAGGCTGCATCAATATATATTCTTCAAGTTGAGAAACCATTTTAAATTAATCTTTATTTTCTTTTAGCCAGTGTGCACACCAGTAAAACAGGATATATCCAGGCTATAATAGAGGAAATGTTTCATGTGTTTCTACCTGTCCCACACTGTTCCTCTTCACACAAACCCCTCTGTGCTCTTATCTCTGTCTCTAACCTTTGTTTGGTGGGAAAACATGTCTCTCCCAGACTCCCCTATTGGAATACATTGATTTTTTTATCATCAGCCAGTTAACCTACAACCTGTGTGAAGGTCGCTGTGGCTGTGCGATAGATATGATAGACAATGTGTTGAACTGTTGATGCACATACTTTGGGATGTTATACAATTTTATTTATACCCTGGGTGGGTGCCCATGAGAATTGTTGCTCCCCTTCCCTCACCTGGAGGGATAGGCTTCTCAGATCGCGTTGCTGCGCTACACTGAAATCTGCGACCAATACGAAAATGTGACCATAGAGCATACATGCGCAAACCGAAAATCGGACTGGGTGTGCGACCAGACTAATAAAAACTATATAAAAACGTCTTTCTTTGCACTGATGGTCTCGTTTTCTGTTAAAGGTAATTCATGACTATCAGAGGAAACATGAGGCTGTTTAAAAGATATTTAAATGTTACTCGTAGTGGCTTTAAAGAGTGATATGTTTTCAATGTGAGCCTCTAAAAACCCAGGTTTATGTGGAGGAGTCCAGTTCTTAGTGCAAGAGTAGAGAGGGTCTGTATGAACTATGGAAAGAGAGATGTGAAGAGGCAGCGTCTGCTTAATTAAATCATTATCAAGACGACTCGGTTTGTTAGGAGGAATAAAACTGCAGACTCATGAATTTCTCTCTCTCTTTCTCTCTTTCTCTCTCTCTCTCTCACTCACTCACTCACTCACTCACTCACTCACTCACTCACTCACTCACTCACTCACTCACTCACTCACTCACTCACTCACTCACTCACTCACTCACTCACTCACTCACTCACTCACTCACTCACTCACAAACTACAGTAAAAGTGTAACATCTAAGTGCAAACATGTTTTTTCTTAGCCAAGGCGCAGTCAGAAGAGATGTATTTTTAGCCTTTCCTCAGCTACTAAGACATTTAGACGTTCAGCTAAATTAGTCTGGTTCGAATCTGTTCGTTAAATAAGTAATTCATATGACGCACACACACACACACACACACACACACACACACACACACACACACACACACACACACACACACACACACACACACACACACACACACACACACACACACACACACACACACTAATTCATATGGCTGGGAACTCCTTGCTCCCACACAAACTGTAGTTCTAAGCAACTGAAACCCAAATACAGACTATCCTGTTTGTTCTAATGGGAAAAGGAACGTACCGTATAAAGCCTGCTGATGTATTATACCTATTGGTTTTGAGTGTGTGCTGGTAGCTCAGGGTAATTTTGTCTATTTTTAAATCGAACTAAAATGTTAAACTGGCCAGTGATTTTGTGATCAGATATTAGGGCTTTCTTTGAATGGTAACATTGTTCTGTGTGTGCCGCTCCGTGCCATTGCCACATTCCACTCAGTTTTTTTTTTTGTAATTTGTCATTTTTGTATTAAACGGTAACCATTTGTCTGGGAAGACGGCTGTTATATTATCGACGGGGAATGTAAGGACACAAGAAAAAAACATGGGTAGATTGAATGATATTCTATAGTTAAACCTGCAGTGTGTAGAATTCTGGGTTTTATTTCCTAGCAGATTTTGTAGAAAGTAATTATAATATCCATAAGTACATTTAATGTAGTGCATAATAGCTGAAAAAAAAGTTTTGAATTATTATTTTTTCCCTTAGAAAGGGTCTCATATATGTCCATATTTCTGCATATTTTGGACCAAGGCCTAGTGCCACCATCTTGAAAGTGTCATAGTTGGAATGCCATCAGGTGCATTGTTTAAAATTTAGAATTGTTCTTTTCCTTGAAGGCCACTGTAGCTTCTGTTATTATTCAAAAGGGTTGGGGTTACCCAGGGAGCGTTGCATTCTAGAACTTTGTAGAACTTTCTTGATCATGTCATATTACACACTGCACCTTTAAGGCTTTGACCACTGACAATAGTGCAATAGTTGGAACCATTCTAGCAAGTAAATTAATACAATACAACAAAAAAACAGATGTAACTCTGGATTGTCATGAGGATGTGATCCCTGTTTAATCTTTCATTATAGACTTTCTGTATGCCATTTTTAACATACTCACGCACTCAATCACACACTCACTCACTCACTCACTCACTCACTCACTCACTCACTCACTCACAACAACACACACACAGTCATCACTCACTCACTCACTCACTCACTCACTCACTCACTCACTCACTCACTCACTCTCACAACAACACACACACACAGTCATCACTCACTCACTCACTCACTCACTCACTCACTCACTCACTCACTCACTCACACACAACACACACACACTCACTCACTCACTCACTCTCTCACACTCACTCACTCACTCACTCACTCTCACTCACTCACTCACTCACTCACTCACTCACTCACTCACTCACTCACTCACTCACTCACTCACTCACTCACTCACTCACTCATAAAACAGATGTGTATTGGGTAAAGTGCACCAGCCCTACAGGAGTCTTCTCACTGCTGTGTGTGTGTTGTTGTGTCCTGTCACCCTCTCCGAAACCTTTCACCCCTCACTCCTATCCAGAATGAATATTTCTAACTAAGTTCAGTAGCCTTTGGCCTACACACACACACACACACACACACACACACACACACACACACACACACACACACACACACACACACACACTCACTAGGAAAACAAAAACACACAACCTACACACACAAACACACACGCAAACACAAAACACACAAGCAAAAAATACACGCACAAATGCACAGACACACACACACACACACACACACACACACACACAGACACAGTAAATGGTGAGCAGTGTGTCTGGCGTGAGGCCGGGCCCCTTGGATTCCACTTGGCACCGACATGAGGAATGTCTGGCACTCGGGCTGAGCAGGACAGGAGCAGTGAGGGAAACACTGACATAGACCACACACACACACACACACACACACACACACACACACACACACACACACACACACACACACACACACACACACACACACCTTATACATATCATCATCACACTTACTTTGACATTCATTACTTACATTAAAATACCTTATAGATATCATCATGACACTTTGGCAGTTCATTACTTACATTAAAAGAATAATTTTTAGGAATGTTTGAATAAATACGCACATTTGGCACTATCGGACTAATTATGGGTTATAGTCTTTATTTTTAATTTTAAGGAAGCAAATAGCCCAACGGAAAGAAACCCCCCCCCCTCCCCCCCTCCCCCCCCCCCCCCCCCACCCCCCCCCCTCACTCACTCACTCACTCACTCACTCTCTCACTCCACCCCCCCCACACACACACACATTCCTATGAATATGTACTTAGAGAGTATTCCATCTCGGACACACCGTCATATCTGTCTCCATACAGAACCCTGTCTGTGGGTCACACATCCCGTAGCACATTAAAGGCATTTTCCAATATCCGTCTCTCTCTCCTCCTAACTGCTGTCATTTATACTCGACTGAAAGGCTGCTTTGTCCCTCAACTGAACCTTACCTTGACCCTGAAGTTGAGGTTAGTGTGTGTGTGTGTGTGTGTGTGTGTGTGTGTGTGTGTGTGTGTGTGTGTGTGTGTGTGTGTGTGTGTGTGTGTGTGTGTGTGTGTGTGTGTGTGTGTGTGTGTGTGTGTGTGTGTGTGTGTGTGTGTGTGTGTGTGTGTGTGTGTGTGTGAATGGGGATGTGTCAAGCTTAATGATAAGTGGAGCACAGCGATGTTTGTTTGCTAGATAAAGAGAGGTCGTAATATTTGCAGAAGACTGACAGACAGACACACACACACACAGACACTCACACTCCTACAAACACACACACGGTTACAGTCACACACACACACACACACACACACACACACACACACACACACACACACACACACACACACACACACACACACACACACACACACACACACACACACAATCAATCAGCCCTTTTTTAAGAAAAATTCTTAAGGAACAAGTGGTAGTTAACCAGTATTTATCCAGGGAGGGTTCGCTTCTAAAAACAAGCTATTTTCCAGTCATAACTAACACACACACACACACACACACACACACACACACACACACACACGCTTGTCATAACTTACTTCATGTGTTTACAGTTGCACACCTGAGCTGCCGTTTACAACACTGGCGTCCATTCAGCCCTTCACAAAGAGAGCACTCGGGTATTTAGTTTCCTTTTCAAATGTCGGGGAAAGGTTACTTCACCAACTCAAATGTTTAGTTAGTTTCAATAACACATTCATTTTGTTTTACATTGTTTTTTGTACACATTCACCCAGTCACACACACGTTCATACACCGATAGCAGCAGCTACCACGCAGGGTAGGCTTAGCACTAGGGTGCTAAGCTAACTATCGGGAGCAATTCGGGGTTCAGTGTCTTGCCCAGGGACACTTCGACATGTGGCGGGGAGACGGGGGATCGAACCTCCGACCCTGCACACCAGAGGCGAACTCCCTACCCACTTCGCCACTGATGCCCCAGGGTGTGCTGCTACTCACTACTTACCACACTTTAACTTACTGGCTCTTTCTAGGAATTCAATAATAGGACTTCTGGCCTCTAAGTTTCCGACCTAAAAAAAATGTCAGCTATTATGCACTAAATTAAATGTACTTATGGATATTATAATTACTTTCTACAAAATCTGCTAGGAAATAAAACCCACAATTCTACACACTGCAGCTTTAAATGTTAGATTATAAAACATGTTGATGCGTTATGACTTGTTTAAAACTCAAAACAGGACTTTGTCTTTAGTTTGACTGTCTTCACTCTAGTCTGGACTTAACTTGGGACCTGATAACCGTTAAAGTAAATGTACAACTACCCAGTACCCTCTACTTACACACACTCACTCACTCACTCACTCACTCACTCACTCACTCACTCACTCACTCACTCACTCACTCACTCACTCACTCACTCACTCACTCACTCACTCACTCACTCACTCACTCACACACACACCTACACACTCACACTCACACACTCACACTCACACACTCACACTCACTCACTCACACTCATTCACTCTCACACACTCACTCACTCACTCACTCACTCACTCACTCACTCACTCACTCACTCACTCACTCACTCACTCACTCACACACACACACCTACACACTCACACTCACACACTCACACTCACTCACTCACACTCATTCACTCACTCACACTCATTCACACTCACTCACTCACACTCACTCACTCACTCACACTCACTCACTCACACACACACACACACACACACACACACACACACACACACACACACACACACACACACACACACACACACACTCTTCACATTGAGTGTCATTAAGCCGACTGTATTTTCTTAATCAGTTGCTTAGTGATTCCCTGCTGTGAGGATAAACCGTTTGCTGCCACAGTTTGTACCAGGTTTTTGCTTTTGATTTTAAAGCTGCAGTGTGTAGAATTTTGGGTTTTATTTCCTAGCAGATTTTGTAGAAAGTAATTATAATATCCATAAGTACATTTAATTTAGTGCATAATAGCTGAAAAAAATGTTTTGAATTATTATTTTTTCCCTTAGAAAGGGTCTCATATATGTCCTTATTTCTGCATATTTTGGACCAAGGCCTAGTGCCGCCATCTTGAAAGTGTAATAGTTGGAATGTCATCAGGTGCATTGTTTAGAATTTAGAATTGTTCTTGTCCTTGAAGGCCACTGTAGCTTCTGTTATTATTCTAAAGGGTTGGGGTTACCCAGGGAGCGTTGCATTCTAGAACTTTGTAGAACTTTCTTGATGATGTCATATTACACACTGCACCTTTAACTCACTAAAACTCACTCCTATGTTTTATTTCTCATGGATCTTATATGTTGTTTTGTATTGTGTCTTGTACAGCACTTTGGTCAACTGATGCTGTTTTCAAATGTGCTTTAGAAATACATTTGACTTTGACTATAAGATAAGTGTCATGTTGTCTTAGCTTTAGCAGCTTCCACCATATGTGCCTAACTCCCGTGTGTGTGTGTGTGTGTGTGTGTGTGTGTGTGTGTGTGTGTGTGTGTGTGTGACTACAGTCCCCATATGGCCTTAGTTTAAAATGAAAACCCCTTACATTAAATATCCCTAAATCCACAATCACTTAATTATTCTATCAGATGTTGTCCGTGGCTTATTTAGCACTATTCATTAAACTAATTTGAGGTAAAGAGAGAGAGATAGATAAAGAGAGAGAGAGAGAGAGAGAGAGGGAGAGAGGGGGATATAGAGAGAGAAGGAGAGGGAGATATAGAGGGAGAGAGAGAGAAGGCTGCTGCAGAGAAATGCATTTTTTAGTCAAGTGTTGAACTCTGAAAGTACACAAATGGTGTCACGCTAAATGCTTAGACTAGAAGCAAAGGAAGTTACAAAACAAATGTATTTTGATCTGCCGCATCTATGCAGCACCGCAGGGTTAGAATATATATAGAGAGAGAGAGGGAGGGAGGGAGAGAGGGAGGGGGGAGAGAGAGAGGGAGGGAGGAGAGAGAGAGAGGGAGGAGAGAGAGAGAGAGGGAGAGAGGGAGGGGGAGAGATAGACACAGAGAGAGCGGGAGAGGAGAGATGGAGAGAAAGAGAGCTAGAGAGAGAGACAAAGAGAGCTAGAGAGAGAGAGGGAGAGAGAGAGAGAGAGAGAGGGAGGGAGAGAGAGAGAGAGAGAGAGGGAGAGAGAGAGAGAGAGATATGGGGAAGGATTTCAAAGAGAGGCAGGGGCACTGCAGTGTTTGTGAATATCAAATGAATCGTAATGTGTGTCAACTTGAAAGACAACATTCGGTTACAGTTTTCATAAGGAAATGTCATGGCTGCGATACGATGAATTTATTAAGGTTTGTATGTATACGTTCGCCAAGTTGGAGTGACTGTGGCTCAGGTGGTAGAGCGGGTCGGCCAATGATCGAAGGGTTGGCAGTTCTATTCCCACCCTGCCACTTGTGTCATGGTTGTTGTGTCCTTGGGCAAGACACTTCACCCACCTTGCCTCGTGTGAATGTGTATGACTGCTGTATGTTTGTGGTGGTCGGAGGGGCCGTAGGCGCTGAATGGCAGCCACGCCTCCGTCACCGGTATGACTGTGTGTGAATGAATGGAACCTGGAACCCTGTAAAGCGCTTTGAGAGCCTAGAAAATCGCTATATAAATCCAATCCATTATAATTATTATTAAGTTATGTATGTCTGTGAATTCAGAGAGAGAAAGGATGGAGAGGGGGAGGATGTGTGGGAGAATGAAATGGTAGAATGACAGTGGGTGAGAGAGGCTTGAAAAGGAGAGAGGAAAATTATTGAAAGCAAATAAGAAAAAAAAAGCTGGACATCAATGCATCATAACCGAGTCAACTGAAAAACATACTGACATAAACCTTTGCCAATAACACTGGGTGTCTGCAGGCCTTTACGTTTTGAGATGTCTCGGAAAAAAACTTTGAGCAGATTGTGTTTTTGCATTTACTTTAGATGCACTTTATTGGCTGGTCTCTTTTCGCTTAGCTTCTTAGCTTAGCCTCTTAGCCTAGCCTCTTAGCTTAGCCTCTTAGCTTAGCCTCTTAGCTTAGCCTCTTAGCTTCATCACAGCTGGCTCTCTGCAATGATACTGTCCAGTATGTTACTCATATCCTCTTCGTTCAACATTTCTTGTCCTTCAGAAACATCAGACGAAGAACTAGAGTTACTGGCCATAGAAACCACTCCCTCACACATATTGACAAAGTCCTGCATCCAGCCGGGAGTGGATCTATTACTGTCCGAATCTCGGCCTGTACCATCGTCGAGGGGTGATGATGTAAGAGGGGTCCCGTCACCGTGGAGGGGTGATGATGTCGGAGGGGAGGATGATGACGTCGTGGTTGTATCGGTGGTGGTGGTTGATGAGGAGTTGTTTGAGAAGACGCCCTCGAACACGCTGTCGTAAAAGTCCCGGACCAGAGACAGATCGGAGTTAGAGCTGCCAAAGCTGAAGTTTGGGGAAGACGCAGTCACACCGTACTGTGGGGGAAAAAAAAATCACATTTTAGGAAAGGATAGGTTGAGATTTGTTATTGGTGTTGTTAAGCCCAGTTCAGACCAAAGATTCGCCTTGCAACTGCTTGCGACGAGACGGTTTTAGAACGTCGCGGGAGTGAAATCGCAGCGGTGTGTGAACTGCTCGTTGCAGCTCGTTGCAGCGCGTTGCAAGGCGTCGCAGAAGATTCAACAAGTCAAATCGCAAGGTCCAGTTTTAGAACGTCTCAGCCGTCTCGTCGCTAGGAGTTGCGAGTTGCAAGGCGAATCTTTGGTCTGAACTGGGCTTAAGAAATATGCAATGGAATCCAGGGGCACACAAGGCAATAAAATAGATAATTAATAATAACTAATTGCATTCATGCTTTAAGTTCAGATTTGAGACATAATAATAATAATAATAATAACAACAATAATAACAATAATAAGAACAATAATACCAACAACAACAATAATAATAATAATAATAATAATAATAATAATAATAATAACAATAATAACAATAATAACAACAATAATAACAACACTAATAATAATAATAATAATAATAATAATAATAATAATAATAATAATAATAATAACAATAATAATAATACATTTTATTTAAAGGCACCTTTCTCGGCACTCAAGGACAACGAACAGACATTTAAAACTTTCAAAAAGCAACAGTGAGCAATATAAAATGAAAGCAACAATGAAAACAGCAGAACGAAGCAGAGGGAAAAGGCAGTTTTAAACAGCTGTGTTATAGTTATACATAGTTGTTTTTCTGCTAACTTATAAACTAAATATATATTTCTTAAAATCCCTATAGTCCCTACCTGCATGTCTACCATTGCATTGTGTGCGAAGCTTCCTAGGTCGTGTGTGTGTGTGTGTGTGTGTGTGTGTGTGTGTGTGTGTGTGTGTGTGTGTGTGTGTGTGTGTGTGTGTGTGTGTGTGTGTGTGTGTGTGTGTGTGTGTGTGTGTGTGTGTGTGTGTGTGTGTGTGTGTGTGAGATTGCATTGTTATAGGGCAGCCCTACCTGCATGTCTACAGGTGCTTTAAGTTCAGAATTCAGACATAGTTGTTTTCCTGCTAATACATTTTCTTTAAATACTTACTTTCCCTATGGTCCTTACCTATAAAAACAATACGTGTGTGTGTGTGTGTGTGTGTGTGTGTGTGTGTGTGTGTGTGTGTGTGTGTGTGTGTGTGTGTGTGTGTGTGTGTGTGTGTGTGTGTGTGTGTGTGTGTGGTTTGGGCTGTGGAAGCCATAGGATAGGGAAAGTAAAGTAAGTAAGTGAATAAGTATGTTTTTGTTTATTAGAGATATATTTATAAGAGAGAGAGAGAGAGAGAGCGTGTGTGTCTGTGTGTGTGTGCATTGTTGTAGTGCAGCCCTTCCTGCATGTCTACCATTGCGTTGTTGTGATGCGAAGCTTCCTAGGTTCCTATGTGTGTGTGTGTGTGGGGGGGGGGGGGGGTGGGGTGTCTGTGTGTGTCTGTGTGTGTGTGTGTGTGTGTGTGTGTGTGTGTGTGTGTGTGTGTGTGAGATTGCATTGTTTTAGTGCAGCCCTACCTATATACCTATATAAATTGAATATATTATATTATTACATTACATTACCTGCATGTCTACCAGAGCGTTGTTGTGGTGCAGGTGTTCAAAGGTCATGAGCAGGTTGTGCAGGTGAAGCAGCTCCAGGTAGCTTGGCTCAGCGCTGTCCTCATGCTCCCCGTCTCCCTCAAACTCACACTCATCTGACTCAAAGTCCGATTCTGAACTCTCCAACGACATGCTGTGTGTGTGTGTGTGTGTGTGTGTGTGTGTGTGTGTCTCTGTTTGTGTGTATGTCCCCGTTTGTTTCTGTGTGTGTGTCTGTCTTTGTGTGTCTGTGTCTTTGTGTCTGTGTGTCTTGGTCTTTGTGTGAATTGTGTGTGTGTGTGTGTGTGTGTGTGTCTGTCTTTTTGTGTCTGTGTGTGGCCCCGTCTGTGTCTGTGTGTCTTGGTGTCTGTGTGTGTGTGTGTGTGTGTGTGTGTGTGTGTGTGTGTGTGTGTGCACTCTACTTCTGAGGACATGTGTTAATATGTGTGATGGTCTGAGACTGCTATAGCCTGTCAGAATGTATCATCACAGTCAGTGTTGTCACAATACATACACTCTTGTGTTCTCTGCGCTTGGCAACCATGGAGTGTGTTGATTTGAAAATGATTCTAGAATTCTTGACTGCTGCTGTTGTGATTGATTATTCTTTTGTTAGCCTAAATCTTCATATTTCTGACACCTCAGCGTAACTTTGTGACACATCAGTTGTTCTACATCGTGGGCTATTTGCACTGAATAGGGTATTATGATATTTTTAAAACAATACACTGAATTATTTGGGTTTAGCGAGTGTGTGTGTGTGTGTGTGTGTGTGTGTGTGTGTGTGTGTGTGTGTGTGTGTGTGTGTGTGTGTGTGTGTGTGTGTGTGTGTGTGTGTGTGTGTGTGTGTGTGTGATAATAGCATTAAAATGGAAACAACTAATGGGGCAAAAAGAAATCAAGGGAGATTTAGAATAGATTAAACATTGGCAATCAATTGCTCCTGAATGACACATTTAACTTATCTAACTTAAAAAAAATAAAAATAAAATTATTATCCTATTAGCAAAAGGTTGTTCCGAAAAATTCTCTTGGAAATGGGACTTAATTCTTTATCAACCCTGGCCCAGTTCTACTTCTGACTGTACTTAGAGTGAGGGCCTGTACTTAGAGTGAGGGCCTGTACTTAGAGTGAGGGCCTGCCGAAACAGTGTTATGGGAATCACAATTAGGGGGAGCGATTATTTGAGCCAGCCTCCGTTTAAAAGATTTAAATCATGGGGGCATACCTTTGGCTGTAGACACTTGTAGCTCTTAATGGATCCTCGTGTGTGTGTGTGTGTGTGTGTGTGTGTGTGTGTGTGTGTGTGTGTGTGTGTGTGTGTGTGTGTGTGTGTGTGTGTGTGTGTGTGTGTGTGTGTGTGTGTGTGTGTGTGTGTGTGTGTGTGTGTGTGTGTGTGTGTGTGTGTGTGTGTGTGTGTGTGTGTGGCAGGCAGGCAGGCAGGCTCTGTGTGTGTGTGTGTGTGTGTGTGTGTGTGTGTGTGGCAGGAGGCAGGCAGGCTCTGTGTGTGTGTGTGTGTGTGTGCGTGTGTGGCAGGCAGGCAGGCAGACAGACTGTGTGTGTGAGAGACTGTGTGTGTGTGAGACAGTGTGTGATGTAGCATTGGGGCTTCCCCTGCAGCCTGTTGGCCTTGGCCGTGGTCCAGGTATGTTAGTTAATAGAGGCCGTGTGTGTGTGTGTTAGTAGAGGCCAAACAGCTTTTGATCTCACGCCAAATCTGTCCTTTCTGTTTTTATCAAATACTTACAATGAGGGTGCTGCCAAAAAACAGCGTTATGGGAATTGCAATTAGGCCCTGAGGGAACGTGTGTGTGTGTGTGTGTGTGTGTGTGTGTGTGTGTGTGTGTGTGTGTGGGGACAAGAGTATGTAAGGTTAAAACGTTTGTATTATGTATTTATGTTCAAACATCAGAAGAGACAGTTAAGGCAATTGAGTCAAGTGCATTTGCCATACTTTAAGTACATATGCCCACATCAAAGCTGTGTGTGTGTGTGTGTGTGTGTGTGTGTGTGTGTGTGTGTGTGTGTGTGTGTGTGTGTGTGTGTGTGTGTGTGTGTGTGTGTGTGTGTGTGTAACTGTGCCACTGTAACCTTGTTTACTATGCGACTCTGCCCTACTATCTAAAGAATGGTAGCATGACGTTTGCTGTGAGGTATATTTTTACCACATGAATTTGACACATGCAAACACACACACACACACACACACACACACACACACACACACACACACACACACACACACACACACACACACACACACACACACACACATACACATAATCTGGGGCTTCCTTTCCCGCAACAACTAACAGACAGATTTTTTTAAAAGAAAAGCTACTTTGGAAAACAAGAAAATGACAGACAGCAGCAGCCACTTCAAACAAGCTCCTGTGTACACACACACACACACACACACACACACACACACACACACACACACACACACACACACACACACACACACACACACACACACACACACACACACACACACACACACACAGCGTTTTGGTCACTTCCTGCATTTCTGTGCGAGCTAAGGTTTAGCTATAGTTAGGCTATATACTAGTTTATTTGAAGAAAAATATTGGCGGGCGCTCCGGTGGTGTAGTGGATAGAGCGCGTACCATATTGGCTCAGGCCTTCGTTGCAGTGGTCGCGGGTTCAAATCCGACCCGTGGACCTTTACTGCAGGTCTCTCTCTCTCTCTCTCTCCCCCCTCTCTCTCTCTGTCTCTCTGTCTCCACATTTCATCTCTGTAATGTCTAATAAAGCTTGAAAATGCCCCAAAAATAATCTTCAAAGAAGTGTGTGTGTGCTGTGAAGCCACACTACAAGAAATGTGTCTTCATAATGGTTTGAATTGTGTCCCTGTATCTACTGGGAAATGTATACGACCGCAAACCTCTAGTCTTCTAGTTGAAAGTGTGTGTGTGTGTGTGTGAGAGAAAGAGACTGTGTGTGTGTGTGAGAGAAAGTGTGTGTGTGTGTGTGAGAGAAAGTGTGTGTGTGTGTGTGTGTGTGTGATTTTAGATTTTTCACACTGTGTTCAATCAGTTGCAATCCACAGGGTTTCTGTGTCGAGGGTTACAACAAGTGACACAGACAGTCACCATAGACATATGTCACTGCAGTGTGTCTGTCTCTCTCTCTCTCTCTCTCTCTCTCTCTCTCGTCAGCCTGTAATCTAGTGTTAGTTAGTGAGTTATACAGCGCTGAAGGCTTGTTATTATGCCCCCTATAAAGTGTCTGGTGCCCTTTAAAGTATAAGGTCTGGTCTACTTACAGTCCCCAGAGTTAGGACTAAACAAGGAGAAGCAGCTTTCAGTTTTTATGCACCAAATCTCTGGAACAAACTCCCAGAACAACTTTAGGTCTGCTCCAACTCTCTTGCATGGTCCATGGTACAGAAGGTCTGGAACTGCTGTAATTGGCAAACGTTCACTCACTTGAAGGCTCACTCACTTGCCTTGCACTTCAATAACTTGCAATATAATAATGGCAGAGCAAATTTAGAAAAGGTTTGTTTATGAAAATAAAAATGAAAAAAATAATTTGACTGCAAAATTTACAAAATTCAAAAAATATTATTTATGTGTTTAAGTGTTTGGAATACTCAAATAAATGATAAATAATATGAAATAAATCAAACGAATAAACGCCTTGCACTGTACTGACTATGACTATGTTTACTGTAATGACAGTAATAGTTTCCCCCTGATTGTTACGCTTGCCATATTTCCTTAGCCCCTATCCTCTATCCTCTTGTCTTCGCTTGTTTTATTCTAATCTACTGTGACGTGTGTGTGTGTGTGTGTGTGTGTGTGTGTGTGTGTGTGTGTGTGTGTGTGTGTGTGTGTGTGTGTGTGTGTGTGTGTGTGTGTGTGTGTGTGTGTGTGTGTGTGTGTGTGTGTGTGTGTGTGTGTGTGTGTGTGTGTGTGTGTGTGTGTGTGTTAAATGTCAAAATATTTTGACAAGGAGAAATTGGCCTCAATTATGTCGGAGCTCTGGATGGGAATCCCTTCTGGCTCTGATGGGTTTACAGGCCGACTTACACTTTTTCTTTTTTCCTGGTTTATTTTCTCGCATTTCACTCTATGAGCATTTCATCCATTCCTCATTGTGTGGTGTTTCTTTTTTTTTGGAACCAAATTGTCTCTTTCTGATTATTGAACGCAGACTCACTCACTCACTCACTCACTCACTCACTCACTCACTCACTCACTCACTCACTCACTCACTCACTCACTCACTCACTCACTCACTCACTCACTCACTCACTCACTCACTCACTCACTCACTCACTCACTCACTCACTCACTCACACACACACACACACACACTCACTCACTCACTCACTCACTCACTCACTCACTCACTCACTCACTCACTCACTCACTCACTCACTCACTCACTCACTCTCTCACTCACACTCACACTGAGGTGTTGTGGATGTTTCTGTGTCTGGTTCTAAACGGTGCCTCTCTCTTCTTCACGTCTTTTCAGGACTCCAGTTACTGGCTGCAGGTTCACCGGTTGGAGCACGGCGACGGTGGAATCCTGGACCTTGACGACGTGCTGTGTGACGTGGCTGATGACAAAGACAGGGTGAGTCACACTTATGGTTTGGAAGAGAGAGGGAATATGGAAGGGCTGGAAATATCACAGATGAACATTAAGCGGTTATTCCCTGTCTTATGGTTGATAAGGGTCTTTAAATGCTCGAGAGCTTGAGCAGGGCTTCTTATTAATGGTGACAGTGTTAGCAACATTTTCTCAAAAATATGGAGGATTGGAAACATCGGAGATGGAACTGAAAGCTGCAGTGTGCCATGTTGGAGGAAATAGCAGTTGGGATAGAGATTTGAATCCAAATACCTCAACCGCTCCGCTTGTGTCCCCTATGGTCCCTCCCTGACACGCTCTACCTCCTGTAGCTCCTCCCTCCCAACCACAGATATGCGCATTCATGTCTTTTCGACTTGTCTCTTTCCTGTATCCTTGCTGTCTTAGGGGTGTGAGTTTTTTAACAAATAGGACATTTAGGGGCCGTTGAATTGATGTAGGCATTGCTGTTTGTTGTCCACGTAAAGCCAAACAGTCGGTTTGTGTGTGCCTGCTAGCACTCTTCAATCGTGGGTCTATTCTGTGTTTAGCTATTTGTGCTATTCAGTGTAGCATTGGGTGAATGTAATGGATCAGTTTATGACTGTCTTTGGAAGTGTATTTGTCGGTATTAAGGTGTAAAAACAGTGGATACAATGGGATTTCCTGTTGCTATCTACAACAGAGGAAGTGTTTCCCTACTAACCAATCAGATAAGAGAATGCCCTTCCTGACCAATCAGATAAGAGAGTGGGTTGTGTACCAGAGCGGCCCTTATCAGCTTTCATTAATAGCCCAGTTTACAATCTCTTTGATCGTTCACTGCCTCTGTGTGTTTACATTGACCGTGCATATCTCCTCTGTTGTTTTTAAGAAATAGGTGTAGGTCAAAATGGTTTTCTAAAGGCGAGGCATGGCGGGCAAATTCATACATGTATTTTGTTTTTACAAGTGCTGTATATTTTGAGATTTTTTGGCCATTTTGCTTGCATAACATGTCTTTTTTTGCATTTTTTAATAACTTGGTTAATTATGCAATTGTCTATGTAATTTTTTCAAACATTTCTGAACTAAAGTAGTGCATGGAATAACCATCAACAAGGAAATAAATAGTTATTTAAGCAGCTCATGTTGATACATACTTAACAATGTGCTACATAAAGTCAGTAGTATAAGGAAAATATTAACACATAAGTTAATTAGTATACTCTTATGTAACTATAAGTAAAGGACCATAATGATAAATGTTTGCATATTTATTCAAACTATTTTGAAAAGAAAGTAAGCAAAAAATAACCATAAAAAAAAAATACATTTTAAATCTATGCTGCTCATATTGAAAACATACTGGACACTGGATATGCTGAACATAATAATAACACATTAGGTAAATGGTATAGCCTTATATAACTATAAGTAAAGGACCATAATGCGTTCTTAGTATTTGTTTTTGAGGGAGACGTGTTCTTGCCTGTAGTAAAGTAATCCCACAGTTCCTTCTGCTGGTCTGACTTTAGGCCGTGAACTTGTCAGTGTCTCCGCCTGTCAATCACAATCAAACTCCCTCACTGTCTACACACACACACACACACTCACACACACACACACACACACACACACAGACACACACGCACCCACACACACACACACACACACACACACACACACACACACAGACACACGCACACACACACACGCACGCACAGACACACACACAGACTCAGGCGCACACACACACACACACACTCACTCACTCACACACACGCACGCACACACACACACACACACACACACACACACACACACACACGGTCTAGTGCATTCAACGCCTCTAGTTTTAGATTGAGACAGAGTGGTGTAGTTCATTCTTCAGATTGAAGAGAGATAAGAGTTACTAGTTCATCCTCACTGACAGACAGCAGGGCAGAGGGTCAAATACTTCAGGACTTTCCCCTCCAAAGGTGTTCAAGTACGGGTCTCTCTTGAGAATTTGAGCCCGTGTTTCACTGAGTTTACCTGTGTAAACAAAGGTTGAATACAATTAAAAATCAAAATTAGTTTTCAGACAAATAAGTATTAGTTTTTACAGTATTTCAGTACAATGCAAAAGGCATTTATTTCTGTTATGAATGAATTGAACCAGGAACCCTGTAAAGCGTCTTTGAGTGCCTAGGCAATAAAGCGCTATATAAAACCTATCAATTATTATAAATTAATTATTATAATTAAATGTTTTATAATGTGTTTTATGTATTCTAATCTTGCCGCTGTATAGCACTTTGAGTGGCCTTGTGTCTGAATTGTGCTATATAAACAAACTTGCCTTGCCTTGCCTATGAATTGGATCAAAGATAAGAGTGAAATTATAATGAACAAGGTCTGAAAAGTTATTTCACAAAATAAAACAATTATTAAAAAAAAGTATACAAATGAATAATAATGATTTAATATGAAAGCAAATACATCAAATTAGATAATAAAAAAAACAAATGTAAAATAAGAAAAATTTGGAAGGCATTCCCGTTCAATCATCCCAACCACAGAGTCATTTCTCAGGACTTTCCCCTCTCTTGAGAATTAACCAAGTGCTATAAGTGATATTGGGCTATTTAAATAAAAACGGATCTGATTTGATTTGAATGAAACCCTTTGTCAAATGACCTGTATGAATAAAGGTTGAATAAAAAAAAAATAGAATGAAGAAGATGTAGAATTTCTGCATCAAGTAATAGTCACTGCAGTGCATACATTTGTGGAATGATAGCGAATGCCCTTTTTTATTAATTTTTTATAATTTTTAATTGGATTTGCAACAAATATGTTTTACAGATCAGTACAAAACAAATTACTCTTTTTCTTTTATACATTTTAAAATAAAGGAAACAAAAATGAATCTATTAATTCTGAAAAATTCAATTAAGAAATAAAAAATGGATTAAAAAATAAACTAATAGTAATTATAACATGAGAAGATGGATAAAATAAATAATAACAAAAAATATATATTTAAAACAAAAATCAAATAGTGGAGGGCATGCAGTTTCAATCATCCCAGCCACCCAGTCATTTCTCCACAGTAATTACACAGCTGTGGTTCTGCTCAGTTTGACTTGATGACAGAAACTATAGCAACACTATAATCGTCAGTTAGTCGCTTCACTGAAACTACAACTCTCGGCTACCGGACAGAAATACTGTAAAAAAGAAAAAATTTCAAGTTTGTTTTCGTAGAGTTTGTGTCACGTTTTGGCTGGACATTCAAAGCCCCTTTTATTGAAAATAACTAGGGTTGCAAAAATCCAGAGAATTTTCAAAGTTGGAAACTTTCCATGGGGAATTAACGGGAATTTTGGTGAATAAACAGGAATTTACTCAATTTATTTTAAAATAATTCCAAATTTTGAATATTCCAAAAATTCCAGAGTGAAAGTGGAATTTTCCTGTGGAAATTTACAGGAAACTTTCCACCTCTTTGCAACCCTAAAAATAACTCAAGCGAATAACTTGAATTGAAGTAATGATTTTTAGTTTCAAGTGAGTAAGAAATATTTGACCTCTGCCTTCCGTAGCTTCAAAGAAATGTTAACGCTGTTGGTGGCCACTTTCTCTCTCTCGCAACTCACTCAACCTACTGTTTAATTGGCCTCCAGGTGTGTGTGTGTGTGTGTGTGTGTGTGTGTTTGTGTGTGTTTGTCTTTAACTGTGTTTGTGTGTCTGTAACAGAGTCTGTGCATGCGTCAGTAAAAGTCTGTCTGTCTGTCTGTCTGTCTGTCTGTGTGTGTGTGTGCCCCTGTTACAGTGTGTGTGTGTGTCTGCATCTGTAACTGTTTATGTCTGTCTGTCTGTGTCTTACATGTGGTGTGTGTGTGTGTGTGTGTGTGTGTGTGTGTGTGTGTGTCTGTGTCTCTCTCACTCATTCATCACTCCAGGCATTTTCCACTGCAGGG
>CM049406.2:5227500-5230000 GCA_026929865.2 Hyperoplus lanceolatus
CCCTCTCTCTCACACACACACACACACACACACACACACACACACACACACACACACACACACACACACACACATACTCTTCTCCTCTCTCTCACACACACACACACACACACACACACACACACACACACACACACACACACATACTCTTCCCCTCTCTCCAGCCTCCTAATTAGAACAAGATGAGAACGTTATACCAGACTGAGCCTCAGTGACACAGAAACTCCTCCGTGGGCGAACGGACTAACACTAGCAGACACTAGATAAGCTCTGTGTGTGTGTGTCTCTCTCTATATGTGTGTGTGTGTGTGTGTCTCTCTATATGTGTGTGTGTGTCTTTCTATGTGTGTGTGTGTGTGTGTGTCTCTCTCTATGTGTGTGTGTGTGTCTCTCTCTATATGTGTGTGTGTGTCTTTCTATATGTGTGTGTGTGTGTGTCTCTCTATGTGTGTGTGTGTGTGTCTCTCTCTATATGTGTGTGTGTCTTTCTATATGTGTGTGTGTGTCTCTCTCTATGTGTGTGTGTGTGTCTCTCTCTATATGTGTGTGTGTCTCTCTCTCTATGTGTGTGTGTCTCTCTCTCTATATGTGTGTGTGTGTGTGCGTGTAGTTGGCTCTGTTTCAACCAAAGGGGTAAGACTTGTGGTTATCTGTACACTTATTCTTATTTTATTAGGTAACTCCCATTGAGACCGAAGACTCTTTTGCAAGGGAGACCTGTTTTCCTTTCCCACGTTACCATTCACACACACATTCATACACCGATAGCAGGCTAACTATCGACGTTCACACGAGGCAAGGTGGGTGAAGTGTCTTGCCCAAGGACACAACAACTATGACACAGGTGGCAGGGCGGGGATCGAACCTCCAACCCTTTGATCATCGGCCGACCCGCTCTACCACCTGAGCCACAGTTGTCCACTAATCTAGTATATGTCAGAATACTAGTAACACAACGAGCCATAAGAATTTCTCAGAGTTGATTCTGAGATAATTTTGTCCAACCAAAAACTAAAATCCAGGGGGCGCCCTTAGCTCAGTTGGTAGGGCGTCCCCCCCCACCATGGGGCTCGGCCAGCAGCGGACCCGGGTTGGATTCCAGCCCGCGGTCGTTCTCTGCATGTCACTCCCCTCTCTGCCCCATTTCAACTCTGTCTCTACACTATCAATAAAGCATAAAAATGCCAAAAAAAAAATCTTAAAAAAAAAGAATGCCATTGCCAATGACTGTTTCTGTAGGCCCATGTGTTATGATAAATAAAAGATACTTGAAACTCGAGTCCACCACATCTTCAAGTCTTCATAATGGCATTACTCCTTTATCACATAGCCCATCACATTTCATATCAACAGAATTGAAGAAAACAAGATTATATGGACCTTTTAAAGTACTATTAATCATTCTTACAAACTAAAGGTCTTACTGGTAAATAGGAAAGTTAGTGTGACATGGCTTAGTTGCTGCTTGTGTCCATGTAAGGTGTCATCAAGCTATGAGGTGTTATGGGTTCAATGGTAGCTGATCCCAGACAGAGAGAGAGAGAGGGAGGGGGGGAGAGAGACGAGAGGGAGAGGGGGGGAGAGAGAGAGAGAGAGGGAGGGAGGGAGGGAGGGAGAGAGGGATGGAGAGAGAGAGGGAGGGAGAAGAGAGGGAGAGAGAGAGGGAGGGAGAAGAGAGGGGGAGAGAGAGGGAGAGAGAGTGAGAGAGAGAGCAAGAGAGAGAGGGAGGGAGAGAGGGAGGGAGACAGAGAGGGAGAGAGAGGGATGGAGGGAATGACAGACAGAGAGAGAGAGAGTGAGGGAGGGAGGGAGAAAGAGAAAGAGAAGGGGGGAATGACAGAGTGAGAGAGAGCAAGAGAGGGATGGAGAGAGAGGGATGGAGAGAGAGAGATAGAGAGAGAGAGAGAGAAGACACTGTGCTTTGTTTCCACACAAGGAGATGACAGAGCCAGACGGTTACATCACCTCTAATCTGTGTGTTTACGCCGGTTTTGGTTGAAGATCATCCACACAGAAGCCAAACAATAAAAAAGACAATGTGGACGGATTTATGTAATGCTTAACGTGTCTTCTTATGTCTTGTTACAGCTCTGGAAAAACATTAAGAGACCACTCCAAATGTTCAGTGTCTCTCGTTTTACTATTCATAGGCATATGTTTGAGTAGAATGAACATTTTGGTTTTATAATATAAACTACTGACAACACTTCTACCAAATTCCAATACATTTGTTGTCATTAAGAGCATTTTTTAATAAGTAATGTAGAGATGAAGATTTAAGAACAATCCAGACTGGTCTCTTATTTTTTTCCAGAGCTGTATGTATAAAAGTGAAGCAAAATTACACACAATGCACTGTATGAACGTACTATGGATGTGTTGAATAGACCATGCATGTAACATGTTTGAGTAATTATGACTTTGAGGGTGTGTGTGTGTGTGTGTGTGTGTGTGTGTGTGTGTGTGTGTGTGTGTGTGTGTGTGTGTGTGTGTGTGTGTG
>CM049406.2:5235000-5255000 GCA_026929865.2 Hyperoplus lanceolatus
AGTGTAGTGTGGGAGTGTCTGCCTCTGGAATACTTATCACAGAAAGAGCTTGTCCCTTTGTGGTGCTGAAGACAAAATAACACTATGGACATATACTGCCATCATGTGGCCAAGTTGTGTCAGTGCAGGGTCCATTCAGAAATTATTATTATTATTATTATTATTATTATTATTATTATTATTATTATAATAATAATAATAATAATAATAATAATAATAATATTAATATTATTATTATTATTAATTGATCTATAATTAATAATTTTTATATCACAGATAATTCATTTTAACTGCTCAATTAAATAAGATAAAGATACAATAAGATAATATAAACGTTATTCGTCCCAGCAGGGATATTTTAAGTTTTTCAACAGCCAGCCTGTAGCAAAAAAATATAAACAAAAAATACAGTGTTCCATGTTCTACTTGTTGCTCTCAGTGATGCAGCACTACTGATCTAAAGGTTCTTCCTAAATACTTTATGTTAGATTTTTACTGTTTAAAGGTGCAGTGTGTAATATGACATCATCAAGAAAGTTCTACAAAGTTCTAGAATGCAACGCTCCCTGGGTAACCCCAACCCTTTCGAATAATAACAGAAGCTACAGTGGCCTTCAAGGACAAGAACAATTCTAAATTTTAAACAATGCACCTGATGACATTCCAACTATCACACTTTCAAGATGGCGGCACTAGGCCTTGGTCCAAAATATGAGACCCTTTCTAAGGGGGGAAAAACAAATCAAAACATTTTATTCAGCTATTATGCACTAAATTAAATGTACTTGTGGATATTACTATTACTTTCTACAAAATCTGCTAGGAAATAAAACCCAAAATTCTACACACTGCGGCTTTAAAGGACACAAACGCACTACTGAAAACGTGAACACACAAACGAAAGACAACATAAAATAAACAATTTACATGGCGTACTCTCTGCTTAAGGTGAATGTTATATTATGACAATCTAAAGCATGTGTGTTTGTTTGCTCGTGAAGATTTAGAAATAGAATAGAATAGAATAGAATAGAATAGAATAGAATAGAATAGAATAGAATAGATCTTAATTGTCCACATCCAGGTTTTTGTTTTGGTCAGAAGAGGGGGCTAAGACTCTGGCTAGAATCTCTCAAACTAGGAATAAGAGACAGTCTTAAAAAAAAAAAAACAAAACAGTAGGCTCTTTTGTTTTCGACCCAGCCCCTTTGGCAAGCTAAGCACTAAGGCAACATATGAGCTACATAGACAAACAAAGCCGGTGATACAGCAGTATTTTGAGGTTTGTGAGGTTTAAGGGTCACACACACACACACACACACACACACACACACACACACACACACACACACACACACACACACTCACTCACACACTCACTCACTCACTCACTCACTCACTCACTCACTCCTCACCCTCCCACTCCCCACTCCTCACCCCACACACACACACACACACACACACACACACACACACACACACACACACACACACAGTGATACAGCAGCCGTTTGGGGTTAGTTTATTCTATCGGTGTTGAGGGGTTGAATGTCATACATACACAGTAGGCTACACAAGATCAGCTGTTTTACACACACACACTCACTCACCCATTCACTCACTCACACACTCACTCTCTCTCTCTCTCTCTCACTCACTCACTCACTCACTCACTCACTCACTCACTCACTCACACACTCACACACTCACTCACTCACTCACTCACTCACACACTCACTCACTCACACACACACACACACACACACACACACTTAAATACATCTTGTTATGTCTACAGTAGAAGCAGTGTTTACTTGACCACCACACATGATGAACTATATTGTTTTTTTTTTGTTTGATGCTGATGTTGATAAAAATGGTCAATTGTTCTGGAAAAAAATATATTTTAAGACACTCGAGGCATTTTATTTAAGGTTTTAACTTGTTTTTTACTGTATGTTTAAAGTGTTGATACCCAAATTGCACATGTTGCTTAGTTTGTGCCAATGTTGTGTAAGCAAGAGGATTTCCAGGCTCAACTCAGCATTTCAGCACGTCTCACTTACACATTTAAGCTTCTGAACTTTGATTTGAAAAAAAAATTTGTAGATGCAAAACCCTCCTACTCCACTATTCCACATGATGGCTCAAACATATCTAGATCATTAAACAAGGAATGTATTGTTTATAATTAACTTAAAGCCGTGGTATGTGATTTCTGATTGGTCAAAGTTAACATGAGCTGTACACTTTGACCAATCAGAGTGAGGCTCCGATTCTCTGTTCTTATTGGCAGTTGGGACTGTCCATTCACTTTTGCACGACTTTGTTGGTGTAGAGCGTGTCAGGGAGGGACCATAGGAGAGGGACCGAAGAGAACAAGTGGAGCGGTGGAGGTATTTGGATTCTAATCTCTATCCCAACTGCTATTTTCTCCCAAAGTCCTCCACCCCAGCTTTAATAACTAAATGTAGGGAAAGTCATGAGATTTTAGAAGTCATGTTCACTAATGCTTAATACTAAGAAAAATAGCAACAACATGTTTTGAATTAGAAAAACAAAGAAATAATTATTCCAAAATGGTGTCAATTAAATCCTGAAATATCCTCAATCACTCTTTGTCATGCTCTGTGATTATCTCTCCTTCCTAACTTTCATTACTCTCACACACACACTCACACACTCACTCACTCACTCACTCACTCACTCACTCACTCACTCACTCACTCACTCACACACACACACACACACTCACTCACTCACTCACTCACTCACTCACTCACTCACTCACTCACTCACTCACTCACTCACTCACACACTCACTCACTCACTCACTCACTCACTCACTCACTCACTCACTCACTCACTCACTCACTCACTCACTCACTCACTCACTCACTCACTCACACACACACACTCGGTGCCTGAGGGTTTCTGACCACAGTGACTCAGCGGCCCAGATGTGGTCTGTGGGAACAGTCTGAAGGAAGTGGTGTGTCTATTCATGTGGATATGTGTGTGTTTGTGTGTGTGTGTCTCTCTCCCTCTCTGTTTGTGTGTGTGTTACTATATATGTTTGTGTGTTTATGTGTGTATCTGTGTGTGTATATCTGTGCCTGTGGTGTGTATTTGTCTGTGTGTGTGCAGAAGTTTCCTGGCTCAGAATGGGCCTTTGGGGAATCCCGCCGACTTTTTTTGGGGTCACGACAGTAAAGGCAAACGGTTTGTGTATTTTAAGAGGGGTGTTGGGTTGGGAGAGGGGAGTTTCTGTCCAGCTCAAGAGCATTTCAGTCAGCCTGTCAATCACTGCGTTACCATGGAGCTCACTGACGCTTATGAAATCACAATAAACAACCTGTAGATATGAAGTCAAAATACTAATAATGACTAGGCCTACCTATGGGCCGGTTTCACAGACATGGATTAAGCGTAGTTCTGGACTAAATTGTACTTTCAATGGACAATCTCCATTCAAAACTCCATTTAGTCCAGGGGCCTCATTTATCAACAGTGCGTAGAAAAGGTTCTAAATTCACTCTTACAGAATGAAATTTAGTATGTAAGTACAAAATCCGTATTTATCTAGCGTCTTTGGCCTATCGTACGCACACCAGTAAGTCATCAATCTTGATAAATCACATGTTCTTAAGTACCATGCTGTTCACGCTCAGACCATTTGCATTCAGAAACGCCTCCAATTAACCATATATGGTCACAACACATCCCTTTATCAACCATGTGAATGTGTTGTATCCCTCTCACTACAATGGCAAAGGGCGAAAACTTCTCCAACACATAAATGGACAAACCCTTGTGAGGTTGAATGCAAAGCAAAACATATTTTGTTGGCTCATAGTGCAGGCATTAAAACAAAGAAAGCTTGCTTCATGGGAAAATGTGATATTTTGTGAAGTTGTAAGGCAACGGCATTGTTTGGGGTCAGCGATCTGACAACTTTACGCAGTCATTCATAAACTCTCTCAATAAATAAGAGATGAAGATAAGTTTCTAACAACATTAGAGTTACTAAGTGAAATGAGTGATTGGCGAGTCTGGCGAGTGCGCGGCTCAGTCAGCTCTACAGCTGGAGTGCTGTCAGATGAGAAGCACAGAGAGCATCGGAGGATCCCTCCGCTTCAAAATATGTAAACGTGTGACACATTTAATGAATAATCAATTAGAGCTTACCTAAAAATAAGTGTGCCATATAACCATTTATTGCATTTAGGATGTTAGCTCATTTGGACGCTGTTTTGACCGTCTGTTTTCATTGATGTATTGGCGATTTTATATCTACTTCAGTTTCATTACTGAGTCGTGATCAGTGTTCTTAAAGAAACTTAGATTATAAAACAAGAGGTCCAAAACACAGATGATGATTAAACAAACAAATGTATGACTTTATATTACCCTAGAAATGCACGGGTGGATTTGATGCGTGGCGATTATAGATATAAAGAGAACGCTGGCGGTTCTAGTATTAATGCAGACGTTGAAACTCTTAAATGCTTTGCTTTGTGCTTGTAATATCGCTATTCTACCACTAGATTCTGTTCGTAAGCATGGTCAGAGTTGTGCTTATATTTACACACATTCATAAGTCTAAGTACATTTTGGTAAATTCCATACTTTGCGTGGCAATGTTCTTACGCCCTACTTACGCACAGATTTGTGCGTAAGTACGGTTGATAAATGAGGCCCCAGGACTAGGCTTAATCCATGTCTGTGAAACTGGCCCTAATTGTTTCTAATTGATCTAAACCATGGAAGAAGGTAGGGCTGCTCGATTATGAAAAAATCATAATCATGATTATTTTGAGTAATCACATTGTGTTATCACGATTATTATCTGAACCACTTGTGACCGCTACAGTTAATAGATATAGATAACTGATTATAGAATATCTATTCATGCATTTGTCTTACATTGTGTTTCTCTTTCTATCTTCCACGATCGGGTGTTCTCTCCCCCCTGTCTTCCAAGCACTCTCCATGTCTCTCTACTAACTCGGGGCCTCTGTGCGGGATCAGCTGTCCAAGGAACAAACTCTCCCCTGCTACTAGTACCTCACATCAGCATTGATTCATGGCCCAGCAGGATAGTACTCGTTCTACTCTCATGCATGTTCACTCTCTATGTTCACTTTTTTTATTTTATTTATTTTTTTATTATTATTATTCTTCCGGACACACAATACACAATTTTCCCTTTGCATATTCATACATATTACTTTGTGTTATCGTGGCAGGAGAAGCCAAAGGCTTATCAGGTCCCGCCCCCACTGCCATAAGATTCAGATACACAGATACACAGCTACTGATACAGATACAGATTGCTTGGCTCATTGGTTGTCTGTCTGTATGGAAGTAAATGAGTGTCATCGGATTTTGAAAATAAAAAGCCATTGAATTTTAAGCACTGAATATTTATGCATTGAAATAACGTATCTGAATTTTTTGCAGCATTGAAATAATGTATCTGAATTTTCGGCCTCTGAATTTAACTCATTACATTTTAAACAACTAATTTTCACCTTTATTTTACAATGTTCTCAAATTCAAAATGAAATATTCAACGTTAAAAAATTCAACGTGCCAAATTCAACTGCAAAATCTCATGTATCAAATTCAGAGTAAAACTTTGGGGACCCAAGGAAGAGCAATCGATCATAGATGCTAGATCGTGTTTAACCAAGACAGCGAGCGGGAATAGAGCGAGCGGGAATAAATTTGCGTCGTCACTTGTTGCCGCCGGATACCCGACTGAATCACTGAATGCAGCCATGTCAAACGGCAGTAACGATGGTGCTTCGGTGAGTACAAACATGTTTCTATATGAAAGCCATTATATTCTTCCCTGTTGAAACTGTAGTGAATGGTAGGATCAAGTATAGTCGGAGAGGAACGCGTTGCCAAGCAACGTTTAAACAACGTAACGGGAAGTGAACTAGTGACTAGTCATGCAGTTTACATAGGCTATGTCCATCTGGTAACATTAACCACGGCGGCCCGATGTCCCGTAAAAATCACCAAAGAAAAGGAACGGCGGCTCTTAAACTAGTCGGCCGCTCATTCCAAACCCCCACTTCATTTCCGCCATAATAATAATTATCCGGCAGCCTGAGTTTATTTCCACACATTATTTCTGTCCTGCCCTCTCAAAGGGGAGACTCGCTCACAGCCAACCTGAGTCACACACACAGTTAACACAGGTGAAGCTCACAGTGAGCAGAGTGATTTTGTCAGTTTCATTCCCAGTGATGTTGGACTTTTATATCAGCGCTCATAGACTGTCTCTCCAATCAAATTACTCGCTCAGAACCAACTGCTCTTTAGGGCTGTAGGCCTACAGTGCGACAGTGTTGATCGCATTTTCTACTGAAATTGATCACGATGATGAATACAAGTCAGAGACTAATCTAGTGCGACAGCTTGCTAATGAGCAGATGCTAGTAGAAAAATACATATTTTCATACCTTCATGATATATAGATAGCCACCCTAGTAAACAGTATAGGCATAGCCTACTGTGTACCAGTGTGTAGGCCTACTATCTACATAAGATGAAGTATTTTGGCATACTGTATATATTATATTATAAACACACAGTTAGAATCCATTATATGAACATGTTGTAGAACTAGGCTACTGTTTATAGGCTATAGTATCAAGCATTTAGGGAACTACGGATTTGTAATATACTTCCTAAGGTTTATTCTGTGCTATAATTGTGATGGCAGGGCAGCAAGGTCAGTCAGGGTGAAATCATGGATTCAGCAAGGCGATTGTTGGATTTAATTGCGACATCTGAAAGACAACGGTGAGCTAATGTCATAGATATCTGAGGTTGTGTGCAATTCATGTATATATACTTTTACTTATACTTTCTCAATATATTGATGATTAGGCCTAGTAATAATAATAATTTCGATACAATCTTGCAGAGAACCGAGGCAGGATAGTGACAATGGGCGTTCAGCCCTTCAGCCAGCCTCACTTCAGATGGAAATGACCAGGTAAAGACTTCAAAGGAAAAATTTGCTTTTTTAAACTCTATGTATACTTTGTCGTGCTGTCAATTTGAGTCACATTTTTACCTCTTACTGACAGTCAGTCATACTGTACATAGTTTCGTGTAGCATTCTCTGCTTCTTACTTGGAGACATCAAAATATGTGTTTATTTTGTGACCATTCAGTAAAATATATAAAGAGTGAAGACCTGTTTGAAGGTTTAATCATTGCCTGTACCACTTTACTAAAACTTGATGAGAGTATACAGTATAGTGCACAGTTTTTATGTCTTTATTGATGACATGCAAGACAATGTCCAAATATATTCTAACACTCTAATTTTCTAAAGGTCCTTTCCAGGAATGTTTACAAAGGCCAGAGGAAAGAGGCGCTTTCCCACCACAACACTTGTCCCGGCCAAGAAAATGAAGCCAATAGAGGTGGCTTTCTATTTGCTTCCAAAGCAATGTGAAAAAACCCCAAAGGAGGTGGATCAAATCCTGCATCTTCAAGCAGGGTTGGGCCGCAGGACTGCTCATCTGGATGAGGCCACAACACACGAAGAGGTATTAAAACGCTATTGGTAATTAAGTCTAGCTATGCAACATAAGAGTCAATATTGTATAGGGTATTTCATTATGCTGTGAAGTTCATGAAAAACAGTTCCACTAATCATTTGTGGGCAGACATGACCACCTCAAATAAATTATTTTGTACAGCCATGTTCGCTCAAGTAAATGGAAAAAACTGTGGGTAACCCCTATTCCTTTAAGAGCCGGTAAAAGTCCCTATAACAGCTATGGCTGTCCTCTGAAATTCGATTAATCAAATAAGCAGTCTGATAGAAGCAAAACAGTGATATAAGGCCAGTACGCGGTAATAATGTGACACGTCAAACACCATAGAAGAACATTGTGAGCATGGGCATTGAGCGTTTTCTTTAGCGAGTTGCAAATAAAAATGGTCAAAAGCACAAAACAGTGGAATCATATGTTTGAGTTTAATATATTATTCTACTGTTAGGTTTAAATACATTTGTATACTTTTTGCTTACAGTTATGTGATGCCCTAAACGTGCTTTTTCCCAAACTTGGGAATGTTACTGGTGGTTGGCTGCTTTATAAAGCTTCAGGTAGGCCAACACAACATTGTGTGTTTGTGTTGCTTATTCATTTAAAAAAGTACATACTCAGCAGCTAACTGCATATTTTGCAATGCAGACTTTTAATTCATTCTTACCCAAATAATCAAAATATACTCTTCAAACTCATTTCCGTACAGATTTAAAATCAAATTTTCATCTGCAATATTTTCTACAGCTGGATGGGGCAGCCGAAAAATCACACTCGTGCCCCCTGAAGACAGTGGCTATTCAGGCAGGATCCTGAAGGCTGCAAGTCGTGGGGCCAAAAATCTTTTCATTGCCCCAATTCAGGAAGAACTGAGTACAAGTCCCCTACAATTGAACGATGAGTCATTCAGAAACATGCCGAAAGCAGACTGTCAGAAGTGTGGACTACCAGTTCCGCTTCCACTCCTGACAGAACACATCAAAACATGTGTCATTGATGATATTGACGTTGTTGAAGAGAGAAAAGGTAAAAATTCTTACTTCTGGCCAGGCCCGTCATGCACTCACACTGCTCCTAAACAAAATAATTCAGAAACCTTTGGTTTGAAAATAACACTGTTCTTGCTTGTAACTTCAACAGCAGATATGCAGGAATGTCCGGTGTGCACACAGATCTTTCCGACGGATTTTATTGAGGCTCACGCTTCGGCCTGCGGGGAGAGGTATCCATTTACTTGTTCGTGTTTTTTCTCTCACCAACAATGGTCTTACTCTCTCTGCAAGTGTAACACAAAATATTTTTATGTGGCTAGTGCCGGGACTGAAGACATGCAAGCAAGTGAGGAAGAAGCAGCTGGAACATCCGGAACTTGTACAAAAGATAGAGATGGTAGGTGATGATGCTTAGGCCCTCAAACAGGGGGTGCAATTACCCTTTAATGGCTTTTATTTTGATTTGTATGTACTTGCTGAAGTGTTTTTGCTATCTTAACAGTCAAGCATGAATATTGAAACAACCAAATTTTTTTCTTATTAGGCTGGTTCTCTATCAATGATCCTGCCATGGCCATAGCGGAGTGTGTGGACAATTATCTTAGCATTCATCAGAAGGAGAATCCATTACTTCTCAGCATGGACGTACGAACAAGTCCTGCTGAACAGGACATGGCCCTTGTGTCCTTTTACAAGCGACCTAATGTCGAATGGGGACGACCCCTGAACTGCAGACTTGAAGGTTGCTCCAATATCAAGTTTCACTTGTCAAAATAATAAGTATTTCCTTTATTTTTATTCTGTCAAACTGTTTTACAGGAGATACTGCTATTGGCCAGGGTGTTACTCGCTATTTCTTCTCAGCATGCATTGAGAAGCTGAAGTCTGGATTTTCCATCCATTTTGGTATGTATTTTAGGTTTATGGTATCCTTGTAAATGCTCTTTGTTTAATGTTTATTTTAGGTGGCAAAATAACTGGGGAGTCTCCAGTCCCGCACAGGCAGTACTAACACACGTTATTTGATGTATTTTTAATGTCTTGAACAGCAAATGCCGATGTTATACGGCTCTTTGAAGGGGAGCCTGGACATTTGGTCCCCTCAGCCTCTCATTTTCTTGTTGAAAGTGACATGTTCATGGTGGCAGGGAGAATGGTAGGCCACTCCTTTCTTCACGGAGGACCACGCTTGTCTGGACTCAGCCCTGCTGTTGTTCATGTTCTGCTTGGTGGGAGTCCTGAAACGGCAACTCTTACCTTGGAGGATTGTCCTGACCTGGACATCAGAGAAACAATCGGGCTTGTATGTTTACTTAAAAAACTTTTTTTTTTTCATGTTCTATTTTATGAAATATAGGGGAACCTTATTATTGTGTTTCAATTTTTCAACTAAATCTTATTAATTAAAGATTGAGTGAATTTGATTACATTGTTTCCATGGAAAAGGTTACTATGTAATTCTGTAGCCAAACTTCCTCATGCCGCCTTCGACTGGAGTCTTTTCAGACATTACCATGACTCCAAAGTTCCCTGCTCTCCACACAAATTCGATGTAACGTGGAACAGTATACTCTATAAGAGTAGTATGTGATTAATTGTTTTTAGACGTCTGTTGGCGGATGGATATAGCTTGAGATGATAAATCAAAACAACGATGTTGTTCCATAGAAATTGCATAGTCCTTAACAGCGGACATTTATCTAGAAATAATTGCCTGCAGAATCCTGTGATTGAACAATCTGAACACAGCATTCATCAGTGCATGCTCATCAATAATGTGTTATATTCAGTACTTTTTACAAGTGCACATAGTACTTGGCATTACTTAACTTTGTATTTCCTAATTTGCTTATTATGTCTGCCTTAAAGCTTGAAGGAGAATCCACACTAACAGAGAAGGATGCAGCAAGTGTCCAAGAATTGGCCTACGCCTGGGACCTCCCATCCCTAACTGAGAAGAACAGAAGATGGATTTTTGAAAAGCTGCTGATCCATGCTGTGAGTGAAAGTTTTAGAAGTGTTTGCTTCCTAAATTACAGGTGGCGATTCTTTTTTTTGTAACACCTGAGTTATGTGCACATTGTTAAGTTTATCTGTGGGGTAGCATTAGTTAAAACTATTCTGGTTCATTTATAATAAAGGAAACAAAGTGTTTGATGATGTAAGATGTATTACTTCCTACTCGTCAAATTATTTTCCTGAAAAAAAGAAAAAAAAATATGGTGGGTGGTCAGTAATAAATGCAAGTAGTTTTGTCAGTGACAGCTTCATATTACTTAATTCCCTTATGGATAGAAACATAACAAATGTATTAATAATGTTATTATATTCTTGAAAAATATATTTTTCTAATAGTTTACTCTGAGATTGCTTTAAGATGATGTATGTTATATGTTATACCCTCTCTGTCTTGTTTCTATTAATAGGTAATCGGCCGTGTCACAAGACAAATCAAACAGCTTAGACGAGGTCTTAAAGAAACCCCAATGTGGACAGTGCTGACCCAACGACCTGACACAGTGGCCTGCCTTCTCCCAAAAGAGGGAGCTGGGAATATCAACCCTGATGTAAGTTTTTACTAGTGTTGTTTTATGAAAGACCTACAAAAGTGATTTGCAATACAATGATGCCTAGAAATGGTTTGGAATTAAATGAATGTTTAGGAAAACGTTTTTTATTTACACTTATTTGACTCTTCTCTTCCTCCCGGAGTGAGTCTCATTATTTCACACTTATATAGGCCTTCCTATTTTAAACTATTTATATAAAGTCATTTAAATGGGGTAGAATAGTATTTAAATTTCATGGAAAACTTTTAAAAATTAATCAAGCCTCTCTTTGCTCTATTTTCAATGAAGGTACTTCTTCAGCGAATCACTTGGCCCTGTGGGGATGACGACGAAGACGCCGATTATCCAGTTGAAACGACATGCCGCATTACAGGCTATCTTCGGCAGTTCATTGCTAATGGTAGGTTTACACAATACATATGAAAGTACTATTAAAATATTATTTGGCTACTTAAATGTTTAGTATTAACTTCACATTTAAGTGGATTTCTTATAATTGTCATGTTGATTTGTTCAGCTCAAAAGTCAGTCGCCTGACTGGTCTCATTCTAAAAATTACTTTTATTCAAGCTACCGTACTTATTTCAAGGGTTAGATTAATCTTCTATTGAGTGTAAGCTGTTCATGCCAGAGTACCGTATGTCATTTACCCTGATGATGAGTGAAGTCAAATTAGATATATTTGGTGAATTGATTTGTTCATTTTTTAATCAATGTTTAAACTCCTCCATAGCAACACCATCCGACCTGACCGAACTGGTCAAATTTTGGACCGGATGGGAGGTACTCCCAAGAAGCCTCTCAGTAAAGGTAGTCTGTGGAAGATACCCCACAGCCGCCACCTGCTTTGAGGCCTTGCGGATCCCAGGGCATTACAAAGATTATGAATCTTTTAAAAATGATGTTCTGGCCTGCATTTCTTCCTGCGAAACAGGTTTTGGTCTGGTGTGACTGGAGTTCTGTTCATACAATGTTTACATACAATGTTACATTCTCCACCAGTTATTAGGTTGTGGGTCTTTTTGTAACATTTCAGGTATATAGAGGCGAACGGGGTTATATGTCACATGGGAGAGAGGACTGTTTGTGTTTTTCAAGTCAAATTGAAAATATTTAGCTCCTCAGTATTTTTCTTCTAGGGTTTTACACAATGGGTTTATAAAAAAACACCTTTGTTACCCTAAACAAGTGTGAAGGATAAGCTATAGTTTAGATTGTTGTTAGCAAGCTAATTAGTTGTAGTCAGATGGTTGTTGGCCTTGATACTAGCAAGAAATTCCAGTTGGGGTTGGTCATCTCATTTTCTCTGTTAGTGTTGAATTGCCTCTGCAGTATCACAAAACCACGGTCAATTTCAGCTTTAGAATTGTGCTATATACATTAAGGTTGTGTGAGGTGTTGGCAACATGTTCCTTGTAAACAACTCTGTACTCAAAAATAAAATACATTATTCCAGGAAAGGAGTTAAACTTGAACTTGACTGTGCTGGGTTTCACTATTCAATCATTGTTACAGCTGAAGGGGATATAAAACTTTGCAGTACTAAAAGACACGTCAATTTCAGCTGGATTATTTTATTCAGCTGACACATAGTATACAGTTTCTCCTCTAAATCTGTATTCACATCAAGTAGGTTTGACACAAGTTGGTAAGAGTGGAAGTAAACTGTTAAATGGCCAGTGTGAGAGTGGGTTAATTTATCTGTATGCAAATCTCAATTCAGTTCTTTTACAGAGAAATAAATTGTTCACAGAACTGAACAGTGGCAATGTAAATGTCACAGCCAAAAGACTGGGATGCAGCTCTTGGGTCAATTGCATCTCCCAAAGATGTCATTTGTTCATCAGTCAGTGGGCAATCTGTGTCTGGGACAATGATGCCCGAGTGGTCATCACGGGGAAGTCCACTGTTTTCCCACTCAATATCGGGAATGTCCATACCCTGCAAATATTTAGATTTTTTATTTCATTAATTATTATCTTGATAAACAGTGGGCACATTTCAAATATGTTCTCTTGGCTTCTAATTTAATTGCTTAAACACGTGAACCGCTCTACTTAAAATTAAAATCATATTATGTTTTGCACGTACCTCCGTGTTAGCTGGGCCAGGGACCGGGTGATGTGCATGACCTAGCACCCACAGCTGGTTAGGGGTCATCTGGCTCTCCGTTCTAATCGGATGATTGTCCCAACCACTGCGAAAAGTATCCAGATCATCCTGCAGTCGCGGAAGGAACACAAAGTGGCAGCAGAAGAGGTGTGTAGCATTGTCAATGCTGAGAAAGCCCTCCTCTTCAAGGTAGTGGAGAACATCATAGTAGATGTTTGTTACAGCTACCCACAGGTCTCTCCACAGCCGCTCAATTCTGTAAAATTATTAAATTGACAAAAAAGATTAACTAAATGTAAAAAATGACCTTCGACTCAACTTCTTGCATCCCCAAATAACCAGGAAACATCATTGATTGATTGGTTTACCTTAAACCAATTTTTTGTTGTACAAGTGACAAAAATGTATTTATTTTTTAAATATAGTCCAGCTGATGTGAACTTTCTTTATACTGTGTTTATGCATATATCCTTATAGATACATACTGTGTGTGAACCCACATGTGACCTCAAAGGGGTGTTAGCTGTTAATTATCATGTATTCTGTTGAACAAACCTTTGGTTGTGAACACTCTTTCCAGATATAAAGCTGCTCCTTCCAGTGCCACGGACTGTAAACATGAGTCGTGCAACATCCACGTTTTCCACCCCATGATCACCACGTACCCTAAAATAATAATAAAAAAACAACAAAAAAAAAAAAAAACATATATAGTATGTTGGTTGGTTAATAAAACAGTGCAAGAAGAGTGGTTGAAGCATCTGAATAAAACAAACTGTTTAAGTCAAAACTTATTATTGTTGGCTAGTATAGTGTTGGGCACTGTTGTACTCAGGTTGAATAAGTATTCAGATCTACAACAGTAAAAATCCACATTATGAGATGTATGTAGTTAAAGTATTGCAGTAAAGGTATTGGTTTGGTCCCTCTTACTGACCTTTTATTTCAAGGTTCTCACATATACTTTCCAATTAAATTTCAATTACTTCATTAAATTTAAAATTGTAGGCCCATAAACCGATTATAGGACACAATAGGAGGTGGTGAGAAGAGGAACAAAAGGATATGAAGAGAAAAGTAAATGAGGAGAGGAAAAGTCAGGGTACAAGTAAGCACAGCACTTGAGTAAATGGACTTAGTTACCTTCCTCCACTGGTTGTACTGTACTTTAAAAAAATAGTTTAAAAAAAACAAGTTTAAAGTACACATTTACCTGAGAGGAAACCCAAACTTCTCAACAGATTGTTGGAAGAATGCCAGGGTAGTTGATGCTAGGTTGTTGGAGGCTGCACCAAGATACATTATCTGAAGCACAAACATAATTATATCACTATAAGACACTATAGTATTTAATGATAATAAAAATGTGTACACTTAGTCCTGACAACTGTATTTACCTTACGGGAAAAACCATCGATACCGCCAAAGAACACAATGTTGTAGCTGAAAGGTAAAAGGCTGAATTTGTCAACTCTACATACTGCAAGTAAGACAAAGTGCTTAGTGTCAAACATACTGTGTGTGAATTAATTTGCATTTTTTTAAGAAGAATTACCGAATCAATTTATGGTTTGTGTCAATATGGATTAACGACTGGGGACCTGGAACTGAATAGGTACGTCGAGCAATACAGCCTAAATGGACCATACGGGAGATGACACCAGTGGTGTCAACACGGTGCATGGACGCTCTGACACGGTCATACTGCACCCTCAGTCCTTTGGCTTGCAGAAGTCCCTTCACCATTCGGTATCCAGAGTGAGGCTGTCGGGATTTAATATCTCTCACACACTGGTCTAACTCTTCATCTGTCATGGTGCTGTATAATGTCTTTACTGAGAGATCATACTCAGCCATGCGCCGGAAAACTGTGCTTCTCGACATCCCCAAGAGTTTGGCTATACAAGGGACAGACAGATTAAGTTCCAGAAGGTGGCGAAGATAGTCTGGGGATATGACCATTCGCTGGCGCCCAGCTGGCCCTTCCTCGAACTGCAAAACTGCAACATGTTGCTTCCTTTTTTCCTTTTCTAAGTTTATAAGACTGTATAGCTGTGTCAGTGCATCTACAATTGATGGACACACAGCTACTTGAGAGGATGCAGCATTTAAAAACACAAGTTCTTGTGTGCAAGTGAACTCTAAGTAGTCCAGATCCAGAGGCATGCGTCCAAGAATATGTTCCAACCGAGAGCGAAGTCTTTCTAACAGGTGATTAAGCAGTTCCTAGGAGAGAGACAAAATGTATTTAATGTAAATCAATAGATAACAAATCATGAATATAAGAACAGTCTATAATTCAATTGCATTAGATATCCTACATCTACATCAGAAAATCTGCTGTAGTAATAGACCTAAATATTAATCAATGAAAGGCTAATTAAAGTTAATTTAGGGCTGTACACTTATTTTTTTAGGTGGTAGCACTGGTGCTAGCAAGCAAAACAAAATCAGTAGCACAAAAATAAATTTGCTAGCAGCGAAAGTATGATCGAAAACTTGCATAACCTTAACCCTTGTATTTCGCTCTAATTACCTTTGAGCATGTCATCTTGGTCTCATTTGAGATTCTCAATTAATATTATATCCTAGTGTGTGCAGTAATAATTGTAGAAAAAATAATAGGGGTGCACTGATTGCAATTTAGACAAAAGAATATAACCTGCCAATAGCAATTTTTTGCTGATTCAGAATTATTTCTCCCCATAAAAATAATATCTATATCTATATATTTTTTGTATATACATATACTTATTATATCAATAATAATAAACATTTTTAGAAAATGTCCTTCTGTTAATTACAACCAAACTTTAAAACATCAAACATAGCCTATTAAATAAAAAAGTATACATATTGGTACTAAATAGGGTGTTGTTGTGAATGTGTTGGGAGTAGTTCTTCAGTGGCTTATTTCAAACTTTGTTTAAATATACTACTGTTGACTTTTCTCTACAGCTGAAGGAGTTGCCTTTCTAGCTAGAGCACTGCAGGGCTGTGAAGCGCTAACTTCCTGTTCTTACCGGCTTCAAAATAAAAGTCAACTTGAGTTTGGCTAGTAACATGCTTTTAATGTGAAGGCGTCTTCTTCCGGTTTTTACCGTTGGTGAAGTTTATAGATGCTAGAATTGCCGCACAAGCACAGATCCCGACCACACATAACCAGCCAAAGTGGAGGGTGGACTCAATAACTTACTCGCCTAAGACTACATTTAACCGCCTTTGGAGAGTGTTAATGTAGAGCACTCTAAGCAGTGCTGTGCAGCGCTCCTCTGTCTCTCAAAGCAGCATCTGCTCATTAGCAAGCTGTCGCACTAGATTAGTCTCTGACTTGTATTCATCATCGTGATCAATTTCAGTAGAAAATGCGATCAACACTGTCGCACTGTAGGCCTACAGCCCTAAAGAGCAGTTGGTTCTGAGCGAGTAATTTGATTGGAGAGACAGTCTATGAGCGCTGATATAAAAGTCCAACATCACTGGGAATGAAACTGACAAAATCACTCTGCTCACTGTGAGCTTCACCTGTGTTAACTGTGTGTGTGACTCAGGTTGGCTGTGAGCGAGTCTCCCCTTTGAGAGGGCAGGACAGAAATAATGTGTGGAAATAAACTCAGGCTGCCGGATAATTATTATTATGGCGGAAATGAAGTGGGGGTTTGGAATGAGCGGCCGACTAGTTTAAGAGCCGCCGTTCCTTTTCTTTGGTGATTTTTACGGGACATCGGGCCGCCGTGGTTAATGTTACCAGATGGACATAGCCTATGTAAACTGCATGACTAGTCACTAGTTCACTTCCCGTTACGTTGTTTAAACGTTGCTTGGCAACGCGTTCCTCTCCGACTATACTTGATCCTACCATTCACTACAGTTTCAACAGGGAAGAATATAATGGCTTTCATATAGAAACATGTTTGTACTCACCGAAGCACCATCGTTACTGCCGTTTGACATGGCTGCATTCAGTGATTCAGTCGGGTATCCGGCGGCAACAAGTGACGACGCAAATTTATTCCCGCTCGCTCTATTCCCGCTCGCTGTCTTGGTTAAACACGATCTAGCATCTATGATCGATTGCTCTTCCTTGGGTCCCCAAAGTTTTACTCTGAATTTGATACATGAGATTTTGCAGTTGAATTTGGCACGTTGAATTTTTTAACGTTGAATATTTCATTTTGAATTTGAGAACATTGTAAAATAAAGGTGAAAATTAGTTGTTTAAAATGTAATGAGTTAAATTCAGAGGCCGAAAATTCAGATACATTATTTCAATGCTGCAAAAAATTCAGATACGTTATTTCAATGCATAAATATCCCTCGTACTCTCTGGAGCAGCCGATAGCGCAGGTGAGGGAGGGGCCGAGCGGAGTGCATAACAGAAGGGTTTGCTGCATTTACAACAAGCCTGCGGAACAATGATAGTTAATAACGATTATCCCCGACCTGATTTCTACCATTGCCTATATTTATACACGCCAAAAGTTTTTTATTGGAAATTTACCTCAAACCTGATGTAGGCCTACCGGTAATCTGACTGAATCCGAAAGTTCTGTGGGTCTGAGTCATGGTCTGAGTTCCCTGTAGTCAGCCTGTCACTCACACTCACTGTCCGACGCTGCCGTTACTATGGCGATCACGGACTCGCGGGAAACTTCGCCGGACGAAATTAAAAATAACTCATGGATATAAAGCCAAAATGTTGTATGTGTGTGTGTATCTGTGTGTCTCCCTCTCTCTCTCTCTCTCTCTCTCTCTCTCTCTCTCTCTCTCTCTCTCTCTCTCTCTCTCTCTCTCTCTCTCTCTCTCTGTGTGTGTGTCAGACATCAGCTTGTCTTGTAGCGATAGGTGTGTGTCTGTCAGTCGGTCCCCCCCTCCCCCTCCGTTCTACCACAGTGGATGTTCTGTTGCGTTGTCTCTAAATCTGACGCGTAAGGGAAACTCACACAGAACTGTCCAGAAAAGTCTAAAATTAGAGCAAAGTTAGACAAGAAACACACACAATGTTTTTCTCTCCACAATATGTTTTTTTTTCGGCTTTTTTTTTTTTAACAGACACCAGGAACACAGACATAATTTATCTTTACCAATGATACATACTTCAATAAATTGTCCGAAACCCATTTAAATTAAACAGAGAAACAGTAAAAGACACTGCAGTTTAAAAACGACTTGAATAAATGGCTTAGACTTTCCAGGAGGAGCTGAGGTTGCGTTCCGAATACTTTCTACTATATAGTATGGTAGAAAAAAGATTTAGGATGTCCCGAGTCTTGTGGCCAGATTTAGGATGGTTAGAAGTACCCGGATGTCCTACTTCATGCGGCCAAGATTGTTAGTGTTGAAAGCCTATTCACTGATACCAGCAGTAAATCAGAGTCAGTCACTACCAGGGGGCAATGTGGCTTTACATTTAACCCTGTGTGTGTGTGTGTGTGTGTGTGTGTGTGTGTGTGTGTGTGTGTGTGTGTGTGTGTGTGTGTGTGTGTGTGTGTGTGTGTGTGTGGGTGTGTGTGTGTGGTGTGTGTGTGTGTGTCTTTATATGTCCATGCTTTAACCAAAGCCTGGATCTTTCTCACCAGTTTGCTGGTTGTAGGGGGGGTGAACAGGAGGAAGTTTGTCTCTAGAGCCTTACATCATCTCCCATGGGTGCTGTGTGTGTGTGTGTGTGTGTGCGTGTGTGTGTGTGTCTCACTGTTTCGCTGTGTGTGGGAGGATTTTAGAGTGATTGTGTGGAAGGGACAGGAAGGAGGTAATTTAATGTGAGTGTCTCCCTTCCTCTAGGAGTGTGTGTGTGTGTGTGTGTGTGTGTGTGTGTGTGTGTGTGTCTTTATATGTACATGACATGCTCAATTATATTGGTTTCCATAGTGTGTATGTGTGTGACTGACTGAGAAATAAAGAACTAGTTCAATGGAGACACACATTAACATTAAACTGCACATTGAATTTCTATTGTACATGATTAATGCATCCACACTATTCACACTGAACTTTAGTATTACCATGTAAACATCTGGTCAATGATCAAATTCCTTTGTGATTTTTCTGTACTTATGACATCTATTGCAGCATGTCCGTCCTGGGAGAGGGATCCCTTACTCTGTCAACTCTCCCTGAGATTTCTTCAACTTCGTTTTAATCCCGGTAAAGGTTTTTTACTGGGAGTTTTTTCTCAGCCGAGCTAAGGGTCTAAGGGCAGATAGACAGACAGACAGACAGACAGACAGACAGACAGACAGACAGACAGACAGACAGACAGACAGACAGACAGACAGACAGACAGACATATAGATAGACAGACATATAGATAGACAGACAGACAGACAGACAGACAGACAGACAGACAGACAGACAGACATATATATATAGATAGACAGACATATAGATAGATAGATAGATAGATAGACAGACAGACAGACAGACACACATCTATCTTAACTTACTTAATGAGTTTTAATTGTGAGCGTGGGAACTCTTCAGAGACACAGGAAGAGGAAGTGAGAGGGAAGTAAACAGGATGTGATCAGCTGTGTGTCAACCCAGTCACTTCCTGCCAGCGTCTGAAGGATTTCTTAGGACTTAAAACGGCCGGCAACAGTCCACATTAAAACCAAATCATTTTCTCTCATTCATAATGGAGAGAGAGAGAGAGAGAGAGAGAGAGAGAGAGAGAGAGGGGGATGGGGGGTGACCTGCAGTAAAGGTCCACGGGTCGGATTTGAACCCGCGACCACTGCAACGAA
>CM049406.2:5280000-5285000 GCA_026929865.2 Hyperoplus lanceolatus
CACTCAGTCACTCGCAGCACAGAACATAAATCATCATCATTACTCTGTTGGAACAATGCACTGGCAGCCAGAGCCAGACTGCCAAACCAAAGGGCTGTGTGTGTGTGTGTGTGAGAAAGAGAGAGTGTGTGTGTGTGTGTGTGTGTGTGTGTGTGTGTGTGTGTGTGTGTGTGTGTTGAATTATGTTTTTCTTCCAATACAGTCAGTTGCTTGCACCACATCAGTCTTATTTCATCAGAAATCCCTGTGTGTGTGTGTGTGTGTGTGTGTGTGTGTGTGTGTGTGTGTGTGTGTGTGTGTGTGTGTGTGTTTGAGAGTGTGTGTGTGTGTGTGTGTGTGAGAGAGAGAGTGTGAGAGAGTGTTTGTGAGAGAGTGTGTGCGTATATGTGTCTGTGTGTGTGTGTGTGTCTCTGTCTCCCTCTTGGCTCATGCGTATAGCGGCCGTCCAAAAAATTACAGTTTACTTTAGATTCTGGCTAAAAAAATATTAATCTTTTCAACCTGCTCATACGTCTCTCGGCCGTTTGATTGATTCCCTCGTCACATAGAATAACGTCGAGTCATTCATTACAATTTCACACAGAGTCATATTATATCGATAGACTGTGTGTGTACGGTACAGACACAGGGGTACACAGTGTACCCCTGTGTCTGCCTTGTATAGTGTTTGTTCTTCCAATTGATTTATTGAATTTGAACCGTTTTATCAATAGGAGAAGACGGCACTACTGGTTATCTGACATACGGGGAGAACGTGGAAGTCATATACAGTGTAAATGATTAGACACAAGGGAATTGGAGCTACAGAAAGGTCCTGGATGACAAGGATTGATGTACATGAGTAGTAATGTATGAATGATTGATGCACGTTCACATATAAGGATTTCAAATGGACGTGACATATTTCCTGTAATACATAGTTAAACATGCTTTCTAATCACGCAGCAGGTGACTATGGAACACTTAGAGATATGATGACATTTTTTATTTTTTCGTATTTAATTTTTTTCCAGTAATGTAAGTAGCGCTGCAACGATTAATCGACGAATCGATTATTAAAATAATCACCAACTATTTTCATAATCGATTAATCGTTTCGAGTAATTTTTTAACAAAACATTTCCTAATTCTCTGATTTCAGCTTCTCAAATGTGAATATTTTCTGGTTTCTTTTTTCTAATCCTATTATGACAGTAAACTGAAATGTCTTTGTGTTTTGGACATAACAATACATTTGAGGACGTCAACATGGGCTTTGGAAAATCGATCAACATTTTTCACCATTTTCTGACATTTTACGGACAAAAACCCTAATCGATTAATAATCGAGAAAATAATCGACAGAATAATCGATTATCAAAATAATCGTTAGTTGCAGCCCTATATGTAAGAATTCATTTGCAGATTTGAATGCACAATACATGTATTGTAAGAGGAAGCCAAAGCTTATGTGTTCCCCTACACCCCTTATTCAACCGCTCGTAATGATCTGCTATGATTTTTTTTTACATAACTTCGTATCACATTGTTGGGACCGCTTTGGGAAGAGGGCCTTTCTTTAGGAGAAAAGTTCATTAATAGTTACATTCAGATTTTAGCCACTTTTGAGAGGGAGAAAAGCATCAGTTAGAATTTATAAAATTATGATCTCGTCCCAAACATACATCTGAGACTTTTGCAATAATGATTTTTTATTTATTTATTTTTTTTGAAAATGTCCTCGCGTCTCTGTCAAACTTAACTATCTTTAACCTTTTGACTTTGTGTGAATTTGGTGCTTTTTTGCATTAACACGCACACATACACACATGCACACATACACACACACACACACACACACACACGCACATGCACACACACACACACACACACACACACACACACACGCACGCACGCACGCACGCACGCACGCACGCACACGCACGCACACACACACACACACACACACACACACACACACACACACACACACACATATCCAAATTACTGCATATTCAACGTGACATTGATGGTTATTACTGGTCATTTCTAGCTTACAGTGAGACAATGTTGAGGTCTGGCCACAGTTAACAGTGTATCCTGCCGCAGCAATGATTAGCATGTAATAGCAACCACATGGTACTGTTAGCGCCATAGATATATGGAACATAGAGCTCTGGAAAAAATTAAGAGACCACTCCAAATGTTCAGTGTCTCTCGTTTTACTATTTAGAGGCATATGTTTGAGTAGAATGAACATTATGGTTTTATACTATAAACTACTGACAACATTTCTACCAAATTCCAATACATTTTTTTGTCATTAAGAGCATTTCCCATTAAGTAATGTAGAGATGAAGATTTGAGAAAAATCCAGACTGGTCTCTTAATTTCTTTCACTGTAGCTCTATAATGTAACATTCGCTTGAACTTAATTCCTTCTATATCCACAAGCTTCTTTCTTTTAAATGTTATTAAAAAATGAATAAAATAAATCTATATCTATATATCTATGGTTAGCACATGTGTCTGTCTGAGGGGTTTCTTCTTTGGTGGTGTCCTGAGGGAGTAGGAGGTTTGGCTGACTCGGCTGTTTCTGCCTGAATTGGGATTTAATGAGTGGAGGACTCTCAAAGTCACACACACTGGTTTTATATATAGGAGTGTGTGCATTAAACACACACACACTTACGCACGCGCACGCACACGCACGCACACACACACACACACACACACACACACACACACACACACACACACACACACACACACACACACACACACACACACACACACACACACTGTTGTTGCAAGCTCTGGTAAAAGTGCGCGATTTGCAATACAACAAACACAACGGCTTTATGAGTCCATTTGCAGGACATATAGCTACTTTACAAATATGTTTTTCTCAATTTTAAACCCCACACACACACACACACACACACACACACACACACACACACACACACACACACACACACACACACACACACACACACCACACACACACACACACACACACACACACACACACACACACACACACACACACCACAGCCCGCCCTTTAACCTTTATTACCCCCATTACTGTGCATACACATTAGCCCGCGGCTGACGCCAGCTCTAATTTGAACTAAATGTGTGCACATTTATGTAAAGGGTCCTAATGGGAGAAATTAGTCTTGTGTGTGTGTGTGTGTGTGTGTGTGTGTGTGTGTGTGTGTGTGTGTGTGTGTGTGTGTGTGTGTGTGTCCAGTATAGGCTATAAAAGTGCAAAGCTCTCAGGCTCAAATGAAGGCTTAATGTGCTGGAAAACTGGTCGTTGGATTTGAATGGTGTCTGTGTGTGTGTGTGTGTGTGTGTGTGTGTGTGTGTGTGTGTGTGTTTTAATGGGTCGTGTGGTTGTCTCGGTGTCTGTAAATGTAATTGTGTGTGTGTGTATGTACAGTGTGTACATGGGTTTGAATGCTTCTCTTTATGGCCACTTTGTATGCATATCTTGGAGTGTGTTTTAGCGTGCACATTTCTAAGTCCCATGGTCCTCGGCCAGCAGCGGACCCGGGTTCGATTCCAGCCTGCGGTTGTTCTCTGCATGTCACTCCCCCTCTCTGCCCCATTTCATCTCTGTCTCTACACTATCAATAAAGCATAAAAATGCCAAAAAAAAAATTAAAAAAACTATCCGTGTAATTTGACACAGATGGTCCAAACTTTATTGTTCGGGAAGGTAAGGCAAGTGTATTTACACAGACACACTTCAGGCCATTCAAATGTCAAATAGATTGGCAGACGAAAAAGGCAAGTGGCTTATGTTAGAGTTCCTTCTTTGAACTAGTTTGGTTCAGAACATGTTTTCAAAACTGCAAAGATAAAAATCTCTATTTCTGAAGCAGAAACATCTGATAAACCTTTGGACTTTAGGACTATAGTGTAAGTGTTGATTCTTCTCATGTGCTGTAACTGTTTCTTCTACTTTTGTGTGTGTGTGTGTGTGTGTGTGTGTGTGTGTGTGTGTGTGTGTGTGTGTGTGATATTAGGGCGATGTAAATACACCTACAGTATATATGAACTACAGAGATATCTCAAAAGAAGTCTTCGGTTAAGCGTCCCCAATTCTTTTATTTTATTGTGTGTTAGTCATTGGAGGTCTTAGAGGTTAGGTTATCACAGCCCATTCCCCAGCTAAAACATGTTTTCAGTTCTCCTAAGATAGAAATCTCTGTTTCTAAAGATATTTTTTGGGGCATTTTTATGCTTTATTGATAGTGTAGAGACAGAGTTGAAATGGGGCAGAGAGGGGGAGTGACATGCAGAGAAAAACCTCGGGCTGGAATCGAACCCGGGTCCGCTGCTGGCCGAGGCCCATGGGGGGTGGGACGCCCTACCAACTGAGCTAAGGGCGCCCCCGAAATCTCTATTTCTGAAGCAAGATAAAATCTGATAAACCTGATAAACCTTGACTCTTCGATCCTCAAAGGAAAGACTTGTAAGTGTTGATTCGTCTCATGTGCTGTAACTTTTCCTCAACTTTCTTCTAGTGAAAATATTTCTCTTTTGAGCCTGTTTTCAATCAGTCTCCTTGCCTGGGGGTGTTGTGGTCAAGTTCTCTTTAAAGTTGATTTTTTAAGTAAAAATGTGCCCCCCCCCCCCCCCCCCCCCCCCCCCAAAAAAAAAAAAAAAAAGTTCAGGTTTTTTCTTTGGTCATGGCCCATGTAAATATTCTTGCCCTGCGTTCCAAGTCGCATACTCTTTCTTTTTTCTATTCTACATACTACATCTGACCATAAAAAGTATCTAGTTAGGATGCAGTAGGCATACACTTGGCACATACTTTAACATATTTATTTCATCATAACATTGCGCCTTGATCTTGCCTCTTGCTTTTATATCCGTCGCATCCCTGTTTGTTTTCATATGGAGGCTTCGTCGATGTGACGTCACTTCACGTGCGCACTGGATTGTGGGTCAGAATCGCTCAAATAGGATGCACTTTTCAACACTAAAAATCTCAGTCGGATGTA
>CM049406.2:5287500-5297500 GCA_026929865.2 Hyperoplus lanceolatus
TGTTTGCTGCAGACCTCAGTGCCGGCAGCGGGGCGTCTGCCTTCCAGCCCTACCAGGTCGCCAGTGAGATAGAGGTTACTCCCTCCGCCCTACGCACCAGTAAGTACCACAATGCTGGAGGTTTAAGCTACAGTGCGTAACTTATGTAGGCAGTGAGATAGAGGTTACTCCCTCCGCCCTACGCACCAGTAAGTACCACTACACTGGAGTTTAAAGCTACAGTGCGTAACTTTGAGTAAATACACAGAAATAACTCTGTCGGTTAAGTTACTCCCTCCGCCCTGCGCACCAGTAAGTACCACTACACTGGAGGTAAAGCTACAGTGCGTAACTTCTGCAATAGTGCGCCCAATGAGGATTTTTTTTAACTTATTTTTTATTGAATTTTACATAATAAAAAATACACAAATCAAAACATTATTGAATTATGTCAATATTACTCCCCTACCAAACCAAACCAAACCCCCCTCCTGATGCACAATTAATTAAATGCATGTTTAAATAACATACAGACAAAAGATATAGAGAAAAAAAGAAAGAAAGAAAGTAGAATAGCCCTATGAGGAAGTAATTATAACAACACTTTCGGAGCCTCGGCCTTCCAAACCTACCAGGTCGCCAGTGAGATAGAGGTTACTCCCTCCGCCCTGACAACTAGTAAGTACCACAATGCTGGAGATTAAAGCTACAGTGTGTAACTTATTAATGTAAAAAAAAAATGGTCTTAAAGGTGCTACGAGGAAATTATTTCTGAAACGGTCTCATTTTACCGCCAGTGAGATAGAAGTTACGGAAGTTACTCCCTCCGCCCTACGCACCAGTAAGTAGCACTACGCTGGAGTTTAAAGCTACAGTGCGTAACTTCTGTATCAAGCGGACTCGACGGCGAACGGCGTAACTTTTCAAACCACAATTCTGGAAATTAAAGCTACGGTGCGTAACTTCTGCCGCTCCCATGAGGATTTTTATTTTTATTTTTTTAAAGACTTCTTTTTATTGAATTTTTCCTTTATATATATAAAAAAAAAAAAAACTACAAAATCAGCATTGAAATATGTCATTATAATTCAACGCCCCGCCCCAATCTTGATGCACGATTCAATGCATGTTTAAATAACATACACACAACAACACAGAGAGGAAAAACAGAAAGAAAGTACAGTAGCCCCATGAAATTCCAGGTAATTATGAGAACACTGTCGGCGCCTGGGCCTTCCAACCCAATCAGTGAGTTATAATGTATTTCAGGCTACAGCAAACTGAACAAATGACCTAATCACATCCCATTCGGTACTTTAGCCCTCTTCATAAATTCAGTTAATTGGACAGTAGAGAATCTGTTTTCAGGGCGCAGATAGACTTTTGATTCGTGGCCAAAGTGGTTAATTGGTTCTATTGACGGCCCCTCCTAAATCAAACGTGAAGCCAAGCGCGCGCACACACACACACACACACACACACAAACACACACACACACACACACACGACCACCTCTGCAGTTTTGCGCTGGCCAAGTTGTTTTTATTCCAAATCTATACTGTAATTACTGGTAGCTTAGAAGGGAAACTGAGACTTGTAGGTGATCTGTCAATTTTGGATCCAGCAAAAAAAAAAAAATACTTTGGAGTCAAACATAAGGAGAAGCAAACAAACACAGATATACAAAGAGACAACATACTCGTACTTCCTCAGCCCTTTCAGATATTGGATCTGGTGTGTTGAACTCTGAAATCCTATGAAGTATAAATGTGAATTTTTTTTTAAAGAAATCGGTTCATCCTAGCCTGAGAAAAGGCAGAAAGAGTGTTTTATGGTCTCACTGTCTAACCCTACAGGTTACCATGAGTGACATCACACTAATAAAATGTAGGGTTAGGATTAACAGGACAGCTGGGCCAAGGGAAGACTGAGGGAAGAAAAACCTCATTCATTATATTATAATAGTGATTTTATAATGATAGAACGCCGGTTCCGTATGGGTGAAGTATTCCTTTAAGTGACCTTCATTGCATTCATTTAATTCCCAATGAAAATGCACTTAAAAAAAATGTGATTAATCGCCGTTGACTACTGACGTTGAACAGGTCCCATGAACAGGTCCCATTTATTACATATTTTATATATATATATATATATATATACAGTATCTCACAAAAGTGAGTACACCCCTAACATTTCTTCAAATATTTCATTATATCTTTCCATGGGACACCACTGAATAAATGACACTTTGATACAATGTCAAGTAGTCAGTGTACAGCTTGTATAACAGTGTAAATTTACTGTCCCCTCAAAATAACTCGACACACAGCCATTAATGTCTAAACTGCTGGCAACAAAAGTGAGTACACCCCTAAGAAAAAATGTCCAAATTGGGCCCAAAGTGTCAATATTTTGTTTTGCCATCATTATTTTCTAGCACTGCCTTAACCTTCTTGGGCATGTAGTTCACTAGAGCTTCACAGGTTGCAACTGGAACCCTCTTCTACCCATTCATGACGACATCAAGGAGCTGGTGGATATTAGAGTCCTTGCGCTCCTCCATCTCCCGTTTTAGGATGCCCCAAAGATGCTCAATAGGGTTTAAGACTGGAGACATGCTTGGCCAGTCCATAACCTTTACCCTCAGCTTCTTTAGCAAGCCAGTGGTCGGAGGGGTGTTTGGGGTCATTATCATGTTGCAGTACTGCCCTGCGGCCCAGTTTATGAAGGGAGGGATCATGCTCTGCTTCAGTATGTCACAGTACATGTTAGAATTCAATGAACTGTAGATCCCCAGTGCTGGCAGCAATCATGCAGCCCCAGACCATGACACTCCAACCACCATGCTTGACTCTAGGCAAGACACACTTGTCTTTGTACTCCTCACCTGGTTGCCGCTCCACACTCTTAACACCATCTGAACCAAATAAATGTATTTTGGTCTCATCAGACCACAGGACATGGTTGCAGTAATCCATGTCTGTAGTCTGTTTGTCTTCAGCAAACTTTTTGTGGGGTTTCTTGTGCATCATCTTTAGAATAGGCTTCCTTCTGGGACGACAGCCATGCAGACCAGTATGATGCAGAGTGCGGCGTATGGTCTGAGCACTGACAGGTTGACCCCCCACCCCTTCAAGCCCTTCAGCAATGCTGGCAGCACTCATGCGTCTATTTTCCAAAGCCAACCTCTGTGTACGACGCTGACCATGTGCACTCAACCTTCGTAAACTGGGCCGCAGGGTGGTATTGCAACATGATAACGACCCCAAACACACCTCCAAGACGACAAGTGGCTTGCTAAAAAAGCTGAGGGTAAAGGTTATGGCCTGGCCAAGCATGTCTCCAGACCTAAACCCTATTGAGCATTGTTGGGGCATCCTCAAACGGAAGGTGGAGGAGCGCAAGGTCTTTAATATCCACCAGGTCCGAGATGTCGTCATGAATGGGTGGAAGAGGGTTCCAGTTGAAACCTGTGAAGCTCTAGTGAACTACATGCCCAAGAGGGTTAAGGCAGTGCTGGAAAATAATGGTGGCCACACAAAATATTTACACTTTGGGCCCAATTTGTAAATTTTTTCTAAGGGGTGTACTCACTTTTGTTGCCAGCAGTTTAGACATTAATGGCTGTGTGTCGAGTTATTTTGAGGGGACAGTAAATTTACACTGTTATACAAGCTGTACACTGACTACTTTACATTGTATCAAAGTGTCATTTATTCAGAGTTGTCCCATGGAAAGAAATAAAGAAAAATGTGAAGAAATGTGAGGGGTGTACTCACTTTTGTGAGATACTGTATATATATATATATATATATATATATATATATATATATATATATTATATATGTTATAATAGGTTAATTGCAGATGGTATTACTTGTTGTAGTCACTTTCCGTGCATCCTGTGTTGCCGTTTTATATATATTTTTCTACTTTGCCAGCTAGGAGTTGAGAGACCTTGCTGTGTGTGTGTGTGTGTGTGTGTGTGTGTGTGTGTGTGTGTGTGTGTGTGTGTGTGTGTGTGTGTGTGTGACCACTTTCTCAATGCTTTTCGTTGGCTTTTTCTATCTGTTTACAATTTGCCAATGTCCCGGTTACACTCCACCGAACCATTACAGTTAAAAGCAAATTATTTTTGTATTAACATTTTTTTATTTGCACAAAAAAACCAAACCCTGATGGGAGAATGGCTTATCTACTAATGACCTGTACAGCTGGCGTTGATTGACACCGCAGCAGCCACCAACACACACACACACACACACACACACACTTAGAGACACACACACACACACACACACACACTTAGAGACACACACACACACACACACACTTAGAGACACACACACACACACTTAGAGACACACACACACACACACTTAGAGACACACACACACACACACACACACACACACACACACACACACACACACACACACACACACACACACACACACACTTAGAGACACACACACACACACACTTAGAGACACACACACACACACACACACACACACTTAGAGACACACACACACACACACACACACACACACACACACACACACACACACACACACACACACACACACACACACACACACACACACACACACACACACACACACACACACTTAGAGACACACACACACACACACACACACACACTTAGAGACACACACACACACACACACACACACACACACACACACACACACTTAGAGACACACACACACACACACACACACACACACACACACACACACACACACACACTTAGACTCAAACACACACACAGCGAGGTCACTCAACTCCTAATTGGATTTCTGGTTGTGATACCAAATGTGAATTTTCCAGTAATAATTAATTAGTAAGAATTGTGAAATCTCTGGCATAATCACACCTGCCAATTTTGTCTCCTTAATATATTCTAACCCTGTTTAATTCATGACACCAAATCTTATAAGATGACTTTTATTGGGTTTTTTAAGATAAGTGTGTGTGTGTGTGTGTGTGTGTGTGTGTGTGTGTGTGTGTGTGTGTGTGTGTGTGTTCTCGTGAGTGCCTAATTAGAATAGCTTTCAATCACTGATTTATGTCGAGGTGATGGACTGCGCGGGTCTTTGCCAGACAGACAGGCACACACACACACACACACACACACACACACACACACACACACACACACACGCTTATTAGACAGAGAGGCTCTCATTGAAATTCATGAATTAATTGATCATAGTTTCTTGGCTTTTGTTAAATTAAAAAAATCCCTCAGTGCTGCAGACAAGGAGACAGACAGACAGACAGACAGACAGACAGACAGACAGACAGACAGACAGACAGACAGACAGACAGACAGACAGACATGGAAATACTTCTGAAAGGACCGTCCTAACGTTGTGATGCTTTCAGATGCAAATTCAAAAAAATTGTAATCGCCATAAAACAAATTTATAAAAGTTAATTGCCGTAATGCAACAATTATTTAAATGGGAAAAGTAATAAATTAAGGTCTTATTTAATTGTTCATCAGTAAAATACAGAAAGGCTCTAAGACTGGATAAATCTAATCACATCAGTTTTATTTGTATAGTCCAAAATCACAAATACATTTGTCTCAGTGGGCTTTACATTTCATACAATATGATATATGATACAATATGATACAATATGACACCCTGCCCTTACACCCTTAGCTCGGCTGAGAAAAAACTCCCAGTAAAAACCCTTTACCGGGATTTAAAAAAGGAAATTGAAGAAATCTCAGGGAGAGTCGACAGAGTAAGGGTCCCTCTCCCAGGACGGACATACTGTCATATAGAGAAAATCACTGTACTGGATACTGTTTACAAAAGCTACTGTGTACTTTACGATTGTGCTAGGAATGCTTTTTTGCGTTTTATAATTCTTATTTGTAGTCCCCCAAAAAATACTCTAATTAACTTTAATTTGATTAAAGCCCACTGAGACAAATGTATTTGTGATTTTGGGCTATACAAATAAAACTGATTTGATTTGAAGCTATTCCTTTAGAAAAACAACATCAAATATAAATAATGCCTAACAGAGAGCATAACAGTCTAACCTTTATTTATACAGGTAAATCCCATTGAGTCCGAAGACTCTTTTCCAAGGGAGACCTGTTCCCATTTACACATTACCATTCACACACACATTCATACACCGATAGCAGGCTAACTATCGACATTCACACGAGGCAAGGTGGGTGAAGTGTCTTGCCCAAGGACACAACAACTATGACACAGGTGGCAGGGCGGGGATCGAACCTCCAACCCTTTGATCATCGGCCGACCCGCTCTACCACCTGAGCCACAGTCGCCCACAATGAAAGGTGACAAGGTGTTTGCTTCCTTTAGCGACTATTTTAATAAAATAAAATAAAAACACATTTTGTGGTGATGATATAATGATCAGTGTACAGGTAATAGAACAGGGGACATTGCACACAGATTAAAGACCTGCAAACCAATCAGAAGCCTGTGTGTGTGTGTGTGTGTGTGTGTGTGTGTGTGTGTGTGTGTGTGTGTGTGTGTGTGTGTGTGTGTGCGCGTGCGTGCGTGCGTCTGACCTATTATATACTGAATCCTGATAGCATTGGTCAGTACACAGTATACATTTGAAAGTGACACAGTGTTAGAGATTGGTACACAGTGAAGGGGTGTCATGTGTCCCAATGCCTCCTGGGATTTGTAGTTCATAAATATAATGTCATCCCCTCTTGAACTACAGCTTATAAAGTCACCACTTCCTCTAACACCTAAACAGAGTGGTTTAGGTCCCACGCTCCAAGTGATCCAACAACACCAGGCAGCCAAATACACACACGCACGCACGCATGCACGCGCACACACACACACACACACACACACCCCCACACACGCGCACACACATCCTCAACAAATAATCTAGTTGCTGGCTCTGATATATCTGAATACAAACACATGTCCATCCAGTCGTCAATAACACAACACACATTCTTACACGGTTGATACTGTTACACACACACACCACACACACACACACGCACACACACACACAGATGGACACACACTACATCTTGTTGGTCACTAATGTCCCACTCACACCAACATATCTCTCAAATAACCGTTGACTCAGGCACACAGTCCTCTCTTCGGACAGATTAGTGTATTTCCTGTATGAAAACACACACACGCACACACGCACACACACACAAACACGCACACACGCACACACGCACACACGCACACGCACGCACACACACAGACATTTAGTGATTAATCAGATTATTTCACTATGGTGTACATAACGGACACACCACAGAGACAAATACACACACCACACAAACATCTGACATCCTGGAAGAGAACATGGGAACTTGACACTTGGCGTAGTTATCTGGAAGACGCTCCAGATATTTAAACACTTTTAGTTTTTCTGTGTGTGTGTGTGTGTGTGTGTGTGTGTGTGTGTGTGTGTGTGTGTGTGTGTGTGTGTGTGTGTGTGTGTGTGTGTGTGTGTGTGTGTGTGTGTGTGTGTGTGTGTGTGTGTGTGTGTGTGTGCATGTGTGTGTGTGTGTGTGTGCTGTGCATTTGTTTTTTATAACAATGACTTTGGCAAAATACAGCAATGGGTCATAGTGTACTGTCTAGGGGGGGAAGTATAAATTGCACGTCTTAAACATAATTGCACCACTGTGTCTTAAATAAAAAATTACAACTGGGACCTACACTGTTTTTGGAGTTGACCAAGAATATTGAAAACTGGTGTTTTGTAGCTAAAGTGTTTGCGAAGCGTTTATATGCAAAGTTAAAAGGAAACAATACTAGCTTTCCCCAAGTTTTATTTTCTTTGCCTTATTTTTTTCTGATTGCTCAGGGATTTGTTGCATTGTGATGTTGTTTGGTTGGAATTTTTTTGATTTTTTTAAATCTAAGTTTAAAAACAAACATTCCATTAATAATTGATTAACCCTTTGCCGTCCGATTGGAACATGGGATTTTTTTTTATGTTGTGATAATGCGAACGTTTGTTTGTGTGTGTGTTGGGGGGAAAAAAGATAAAGTGTATTTCTCATTGTATTAAAACGAAACCCTTCCCCGTCCTGTCTCAGACATGCCCCTCCATGTGCGGCGCAGCAGTGACCCGGCCCTGCTGACGGTCAACGGGCCGTTTGTCAGCAGCGAGTCCCGTCAGACTGAAGACGCTCCGTCCAGAAAGAACCCGACGAGATGGTCCACCACAGCCGGCTTCCTCAAGGCCAGGCACCACACCACCACAGCCACCAACAGCCTGGAGAGGAAGGTTAGGTCCAGAACATGGGTCCCAGGACAATGAAATAAAAATGAATATACTGTTTGCCAATTAATTCATTATGATGGAGGAAAGGTTATACAGCTCTGGAAAAAAATTTAGAGACCAGTCTGGATTTCATCTCTACATAACGTATTGAAAATGCTCTAAATGACAAAAAATTTAAAGGAATTTGGTAGAAATGTTGTCAGTAGTTTATATTATAAAACCAAAATGTTCATTCTCCTCAAACATATGCCTATAAATAGTAAAACAAGAGACACTGAATACAACAGCCTCGAGAGATGTAATGTAAAATTACATTTAAAGATAATAAAATTGAAGACAAAAAATATAGTGTTTGCCAATGAAGTGCTTATCCAAAATAATCAGATTTTGAAGGAGGAAAGTTTATACATTCAACTACACATGACACACCAGAGACTAAGTGGCATGTTATTGTATTCCAGGGTAAGGGGACGGACACGTACCGCAGTCTGCCCCGGGACACGGGGACGTGGGCCAATCAGAGAGAGTTCCAGAGAGAGACGGCTCGCTCCTCTCTCAGCGCAAACCATCCCATGGTGGATTGCTGGCTGGACAGACAGGACCAGGTAGGGACATGGACAAGAACTATGCCACAGACAGACAGACAGACAGACAGACAGACAGACACACACACACACACACACACACACACACACACACACACACACACACACACACACACACACACACCCATGGTGCCATAACAAACATTAATGGATGTGGATGGATTATATACTCTTACCTTGCGTTCCGAATCGCATACTCTTTCTTTTTTCTATTCTACATACTACATCTGACCATAAAAAGAATCTAGTTAGGATGCAGTAGGCATACTATTGGGACATACTTTTCTCTCTTATTTCATCATAACATTGCGCCTTGATCTTGCCTCTTGCTTTTATATCCGTCGCATCCCCGTTTGTTTTCATATGGAGGCTTTGTCGATGTGATGTCACTTCTGCACTGGATTATGGGTCAGAATCGCCCAAATAGGATGCTGTTTTCAACACTTAAAAATCTCGACTGGATGTATTAGACAAAATACTTTTTATTTTTTTAAGGGTCCATACTACTTGCGCACACGCACACACACACACACACACACACACACACACACACTGGTATCTGTTATATGCCGGACATAAAACTAAACACCCGATACCTTCAACTATCCAGTGTCCGGAGATTTTACCACCGTTCTCACTCCACACAGTCGGTTAACCTCTAAGCTCTGTGAAAGCCTGTCTGAGTGCCTGGGGTCCAGCGCATAGCCAGACCCATTTCTATCACACACACACACGCACGCACGCACGCACGCAAGCACACACACACACACACACACACACACACACACACACACACACACACACACACACACACACACACACACACACACACACACACACACACACAGTGAGGAATTTCAACTCTAAATCAACGCTGACACGTTAGTCATCGAAGAAGCAATAACATAGTTTTGATAGCGAATAGAATTAACGTACAGCCACATATGGTCCTGTTTAACTGGACATGTAGCATGTTACACACACACACACACACACCACACACACACACACACACACAGGTTAGGGGCTCTCTGACTGCTAGTGTCAAGCAATGCGAAGGTTTGGTTGGAAAATGATCACACACTATGATAACATAGTATAACCCAAATGCA
>CM049406.2:5315000-5317500 GCA_026929865.2 Hyperoplus lanceolatus
CATAAGCACTTCTGTAAAGGTACACAGGACACTTCTGTGTGTATCAGTCCAGGTTTGTTTGTATAACATCATCATTTCAACCTTTCTTCCTCCTGATTTACATAAGTGGGAGCGAAATGATCCTCGTCTCGCCACCGCAGCTTGGTTCTCCCACGCACTCACCCAAGCTATTAACCACTGTGTTTGTGTTGTTGTTATTCTGTGTGTGTGTGTGTGTGTGTGTGTGTGTGTGTGTGTGTGTGTGTGTGTGTGTGTCTGTCTCTGTCTGTGTGTGTGTGTCTGTCTGTATCTGCGTGTGTTTGTGTGGTTTTGTGTGTGTTTCTGTCTCTGTGTGTGTGTGTGTGTGTGTGTGTGTGTGTCTCTCTCTCGTTGAGTGTGTCTGTGTATGTCTGTCTGTGTGTGTTTGTGTGTGTCTTTCTGTCTGTATGTGTGTCTGTGTGTGTGGCTGTCTGTCTGTGTGTGTCTCGTTGAGTGTGTCTGTGTTCGTATCTGTGTGTGTCTGTGTCTGTCTGTCTGTCTCTCTGTGTCTGTGTTTGTGTGTGTCTCGTTCTGTGTGTGTGTGTGTGTGTGTGTGTGTGTGGCTCTGTTGCATGTAATCCAGTTTAATATGCAGGTATGGTATTTTTTTCGCTATTATTATTCCTATGATTCCTCACACACTCTGCCGGCTTTCTCTCGCCTCTGTTGTTGTCAACAAGAGACCCATTTTCCTCCCAGCCTATTATACTCATTGTATCAAGAAACTGTGAGACCGCTATATTTTGGCTTCTTGTAATAAAATGTTTACATGTATACAGCTCTGGAAAGAAAATTAAGAGACCACTCCAATTGTTCACTGTCTCTCGTTTTTACTATTTATAGGCATATGTTTGAGTAGAATGAACATTTTGGTTTTATAATATAAACTACTGACAACATTTCTACCAAATTCCAATACATTTGTTGTCATTAAAGAGCATTTTCAAAAAGTAATGTAGAGATGAAGATTTAAGAACAATCCAGACTGGTCTCTTCATTTCTTTCCAGAGCTGTAGATGTTTTTGTTAAGGCTTAAAGGATTAACAGGTGGAGAATGCAGCACCCGGAATAGAATACGGTTGTGATTTGTGTTTTGAGCTTTGTAAAGGTTGAAATGGCGTCATGAACAATATTTGAAAAGCAATGAAACATACACAGCCTAGGGGGATATAACGGAAATGCATCCATCAGTGTTGAGATGGAGTTCTAATATATTTTTTCTTCCTTTCATTATTAGGTGCGTTACTATTTTCTCAGCTCTAAGTTCACAGCACATTATCAGTTAACAGTTTCCAGATATTAAGTTTCACAAGGTTACTAACTTACTGGTGTGACTCGCTTTAAGGCTGTTACACACTCCGCGAGAAGAAAGAACAAAGTTCTCGGTGACAGAGCTGACGTCATTGTCTTCTCTCAGCTCTTGTTTAGCTGTTCTCGCAGCTTGTTCTCGACACATCACCCGGGCCGAACTTTCTTCTCGCAGCTCGTCCGAGAACTATTGTGTGATTGGTCAGTCTGAAGTCAATGAGGAAAGCGAAGTGAAATCAGCTGGCGCTACTGAGTCAATTACCATGGTAACAATGCGCCGCGGTGAGGAGTTTGGCAGTTGAGTTCTCGTGAAGTATGTAATGTCAGACCAGGAAGAACTTCTGGCAGCTCTGTCACCGAGAACTTTGTTCTTTCTTCTCGCGGAGTATGTAACAGCCTTTACACACAACTACAGACAGTATATTTATTTGGCGGTGTTTTATTAAATACAGTAAAGTTAGCCCACTGACAACCATGACTGGAGATCACTGAACAAGCAGGGACACGGCACACTACTTCAAACTTATGTTAATTGCATCGTTCGGGGACTACTGAGAACTTTAAAATGCCATAAAGAATAAGGTTCCAAAGTGAAGGAATTAATGTTTCATAAAATATCAAAATCAGTACCGTCCGTCCATAGGAGCTAATCAATATGTCGGTACCAATGATTCTGGAACCAGTACCACTTTAGTATGTGGGCTTTCGATACCGATCACCTGACTGTGTGTGTGTGTGTGTGTGTGTGTGTGTGTGTGTGTGTGTGTGTGTGTGTGTGTGTGTGTGTGTGTGTGTGTGTGTGTGTGTGTGTGTGTGTGTGTGTGTGTATGATTTCTTCTTGTATACCCTTTAAGTGTGTGTGTGAATTATTTGACTTGCTTTGTTTTCTATGTATTTTTCTGTTGACTGCCTCCTTCCTCCGATAGGTTCTGCTTTATGCTTTTTCTGTGTTGATGTATTTATTGTTTACACCAGTCTGTTCTGTTGTTGTCACCATTTTGTTTATTTTACTTTATCACCTCATTTCCTGTTTTTGTGTTTCCCCACATGGTGTCACCACTCCTCCTTTATTCCCTCCCTCCCTCTCTCTCTCTCCCCCTCTCTCTCCCTCCCTCCCTCCCTCTCTCTCTCTCTCCCTCTCTCTCCCTCCCTCCCTCTCTCTCTCCCCCTCTCT
>CM049406.2:5330000-5342500 GCA_026929865.2 Hyperoplus lanceolatus
CGATCTGGGGGCCCGTTTCAAGTCCTTTTTTTTTTTTTTTTTTTTTTTATTTAATAAATAATGCAAAAATTAAAAAGATTGTGGAATCCAGTTGGTTCTTCGACGGATTATGAGATAATAGGCCCCTGGACCAAGACTCTCAAAGGCCCCCCGCCCACTCCTACCTATCCAGTCAGGTACACTGACTTTTCCGCACAGATACATACAATTATTGGCAAAAAACATATTAAGAAAGTCAGTGTTTCCCAGATGATTTTGGGACACTGTGGGAGGGACCCTGGTCCTTGTTGGGGGTTCAGGGGGCATTGCACACTGGAGGAAAATGTGTATTGTTTTAAAGTAAAATGCATCAATCTGATGCACTTAGAGAGGAACATTTAGAGGCTAAATCAAATCTTGAGCTGCAGAAGGAACATTAGTTTTCTGATTTTTCTTAAGCAGGCCGCATCCTTTACTCTGCAACAGCAAACACAGTAGATTGGTCTGCAGACCTGTTATATGATGGAGAGACCCATTTCAACAGATAAAGGGTGGATAGCTACTTTTTATGAACAGTATAGAATTTACACATAGAAAGTGTATTCCTGTATGTGTGGGGGCCTTAGAGGCCCCTTGAGCCCGCCCCTGGGCCTGGTAGCTTGCACAAGCATTATTTATTTAAAACATAATAATAATAATACAAAATTCAACTGAAACGGGTGAAACTTAGTTAAGGCCGTTACTGCATTATCATTTTGGTTGTGACATTTACAGTAAATCTGACTGAGCAGAGGTCTGTGTGTGTGTGCGTGTGCGTGTGCGTGTGTGTGTGTGTGTGTGTGTGTGTGTGTGTGCGTGCGTAATAAGAGGAAGGGATGGGGGGGATGTTCATGTGTACCTGTGTGTACGATGTGGCTCTTTGCAGTAACACAGTAAAACATGTGGCTCTTAGTCTCTGACTGGTTGGCCACCCCTGATGTAGGAGATAAATCCATGCAGCCTATTTAAAGCTACCACCCCCCCCCCCCCCCCCCCCCCCAGGTGAGTGGAGTGGACCTGGCTGGCCGGACCCAGGAGGAGGTGGTGTCTCTACTCAGAGCTACGCCCATGGGAGGGTCTGTGGGCCTACTGGTCCTACGGCAGGAGGACACCTTCCTACCAGGGGTACGTACAGACAGACAGACAGCATGAATACATACTCTGTCTCTCTCCTCTCTATATCTCTCTCCTCTCTCTCTATCTCTCTCTCTCCCTCTCTCTCTATCTCTCTCTATATATATCTCTCTCTATCTCTCTCTCCCTCTCTCTCTATCTCTCTCTCTCTCCTCTCTCTATCTCACTCACACAGACAGACAGACAGACAGACAGACAGACAGACAGACAGACAGACAGACAGAAGGCCACACACACGCACACACACGCACACACACACAGACAGACAGACAGACAGACAGAGCCCATGGGAGGGTCTGTGGGGCTGCTGGTGCTATGGCAGGAAGACACCTTCCTACCAGGGGTACGTACAGACAGGCATACACACAGACTCACAGAGAGACAGACACACACACAGACAGACACAGACACACAGACTCACAGAGAGACAGACACACATACAGACACAGACACACAGACTCACAGAGAGACAGACACAGACACACAGACTCACAGAGAGACAGACACACAGACAGACACAGACACACAGACTCACAGAGAGACAGACACACAGACTCACAGACACACAGACTCACAGAGAGACAGACAGACAGACAGACACACAGACTCACAGAGAGACAGACTCACAGACAGACACACAGACTCACAGAGAGACAGACAGACATATCACCGTCTATCTCCCTTATAGTGGAGCAGATAAGCGCTACGTATAATCTTTCAATTTGTGAAAAAAAATGTCAGACACCAAACAAATGATTAAATGGAAAAACCCAATACCTCTCTCTCTCTCTCTCTCTCTCTCTCTCTCCTCTCTCTATCTCTCCTCTCTCTCTCTCTCTCTCCTCCCTCTCTTCTCTCTATCTCACTCACACTCACACAGACAGACAGACAGACAGACAGACAGACAGACAGACAGACAGACAGACAGACAGACAGACAGACAGACAGACAGACACATTTGTGAGAAATTTTCAAATACACAATTTCAAATGTCTCGGACAATGTTCTTGTCCAGTGACGCATGGAGACTCATGCTCATGCCAACGTTCCCAAAGATTCTGATTAAAATAAGCACTTAGTTTGAACAGACACACACACACACACACACACACACACACACACACACACACACACACACACACACACACACACACACCACACAAACAGATGCAGGGCAGGTATTAGGCGGAGTAGGTAAAACACAGTCGTTGTATTAATATTAAACCTTACTTAACCATCACACCACACACAGAGCAATGCAAATGCTTGTGTGCTATATTAACGTCAGTATCAGTGTGGCCCATTAACAGCTTGCTACTTCAATGATTCATACAAACTGTTGCTTATTCAATCTGCTCCTTTTGTTACAACTGTGTGCTGCCCTTGAGGTTGTGTTTCTACATGACTCCATATGTTTTATTTAATATGGAAAGTCAGGTGTTACTTATGCATTGCACATCTGGGGTTAGTTTAAAGTGGGTTGAATAAGTGAGCTCATTGAGGCTTAAGTGCACTTACTAATAATGATATGTATTATTCTTTAAAGGTGCTACGAGGAATTTTTTTAATATTTCTGAAACGGTCTAATTTTCCTTCTGATGATCATAAATTACATGTAACAGCAAACGAGACCATCAGTGCAAAGAATGCTATTTTTTATATAGTTTTTCTTAATGCCTTTGTCATGGGTATATACGCTCACCCAGGAGCAACAGCTGGCGTAGTAGTGAAAATACTACCACTTTTGACCAAAGGGGGTGTAAGAAATGTTTGAATATATGCAGATGGTGGCAATATCTAACAACATATGCGTATATTTATAATTGAATAACAACCAATGCATAGATTGGTTGTTGGTCGAAACTGACACATTGCACACACACACACACACACACACACACACACACACACACACACACACACACACACACACACACACACTGAGTAAGACCATTACAGGCACATTCACCCCATTCACTCGCAAGTAGTGTCAATCAAACTGCTGATTGGTGCCAATTATCACGGCGCAAGACTATTGGCTAGCTGTCAGCATCACCACGGGAACAGTTCGATTACAGGAAGTAGTTTCACACTGGTCGATACTCATCAGTAGATTAGGAGACGAGGCTTTTAGTCAGGCCGGCTGTAAATCGTTTGGTAGTAAGTTTAAAAAAAAAATTAAATAAAATCCTTTTTATGTATCAGTTTTTGAAGACATAGCCATAAAGGAACATACATTTAGTGTGTCTTGAAAAGAGGGAAAAAACATTATTAAAGCTGCAGTGTGTAGAATTTTGGGCTTTATTTCCTAGCAGATTTTGTAGAAAGTAATTATAATATCCATAAGTGCATTTAATTTAATGCATAATAGCTGAAATTTGTTTTTTTATTATTATTTTTTTCCCTTAGAAAGGGTCTCATATATGTCCATATTTCTGCATATTTTGGACCAAGGCCTAGTGCCGCCATCTTGAAAGTGTCATAGTTGGAATGTCATCAGGTGCATTGTTTAAAATTTAGAATTGTTCTTGTCCTTGAAGGCCACTGTAGCTTCTGTTATTATTCAAAAGGGGTGGGGTTACCCAGGGAGCGTTGCATTCTAGAACTTTGTAGAACTTTCTTGATGATGTCATATTACACACTGCACCTTTAAGGAAAATGAATTATATAAAAAAAAAAAGAAAAAAAAGAATAATCAAACAGTGATGTTGTCAACAAGTGTTCTCCAGAATCACTGACTCCACCTTTAAAAGCATGTCAGACATATAACACTAGCACCTACCACTAACTAGATGGCCATATTGTGCTTAGGTTTCAAAGTAAACGGCACATTTTCTTGGCACATAATAAGTATAAATCATAAATGGCAGTCGCTTAGCTTTTCCTATTAAACCTAATGCAGAGACATAACACCAACAGCTGCTGTGTAATGTTTAGCAGCAGGTAGAACACAACAGTACAGGGGCGCTCCGGTGGTGTAGTGGATAGAGCGTGTACCATATCGGCTCCGGCCTTCGTTGCAGTGGTCGCAGGTTCAAATCCGACCCGTAGACCTTTACTGCAGGTCATCCCCCCCTCTCTCTCTCTCTCTGTCTCCCCATTTCAACTATGTACTGTCTAATAAAGCTTGAAAATGCCAAAAAAAATATCTTAAAAAAAAGAAAACAAGAGCTTTCAGTTACTTTCATCGCTCATCTGAAACTGTATTCATTTTGTATATTTCATATTATGATTGAATTGGCTATAAGACTTTCTATGTTAATGGTGTGGTCTAAAAGGAATTTGTAATGCTATGTTAACTAGCATTGCTATGTTGATATGCTATTATAATTATTATTCATCCACAATGCATCTCTCCTTGATCTAAACTTGCGTTCCAATCCCCATACTTCCATACTATTTAGTATGCCAGAAAAAGATTTAGGATGTCCCAATACATGCATGTCAATTGTAGTATGCTGAAAATACATAAATGCCCCACTAACTCCAATAGCATTTTTGAGTATTCGTCTTTATTCTTGACATTTCTCGACATAATAAAAAAAAAATCTTCCTTATCTGATTTTTTTTTCTCTCCTGTCTGTGGCCCTAAAACTCTTCTGTCCTTTAGTATGTAGTGTTAGCTTCATTGATTTGAGAAAAAAAGAAATACTTGAATAGGGCACTGATGTCCTTCACTGCCTCATTTCGTAGAGGAAAGTGTTTTACCTTGACTGTGTCTGTTTAAATCAATGTATAGATTAAATAAATGCTTTCCCCCTCCAAGGCATTATGCTGAACACCTTGTGGTAGTAATGTGTCCAACCTTGAGTAGGTCTCCCTCTTTAAAACCTAAAGAAATACATTGTATAATGCGTGGAATGGTTTCCATATAGCAATGTATTCATTAAACTATATATAGAAATAAATGAAATAAATGGGGCCCATCTGAGCTTCCTCATTTCTGAGTCCATGCCTATTTAAGTTCCCCCTCCTACATCTTTTTGTGTGCTCAAATGTTGTCAAACTGTTTCCGTCAATCAATATTTTTAGCTTAATAATTGTTTTATTCTTTCTGCATCCCTCCCTCTCTCCCACTCGCCCTCTCTCCCCCCCTCCCTCTCTCTCTCCCTCTCTCTCTCTTTCTCCCCTTCTCTCTCCCCCTCTCTCCCTATCCCCTTCTCTCCCTCCCTCCCTCTCTCTCTCTCTCCCTCTCTCCCTCTCTGTCCCTCCCTCTCTCTCCCTCTCCCTCCCTCCCTCTTCCCTCCTTTCAGACCGCTGAGCCCCAGATGCAGAGCACCAGAGATTTGGTAAGAATCCATCAGAACACTAACCTGTCATTAAACCCATTTCCCAAACCCCCCCCTCTCTTTCACTGGCAGCCCATAACGCCTCTGTTTTGCCCTCACTCCCATTTATTTTAACATTTTTTTTAACTTTTATTTTAGTGGACTATAAGCCGTGCCTTTCTCCCCATTGTTCGACCCTGCGGTTTATATAATGGTGCAGTTAATAATATGATAATTCCACAGCACAGTATATGCTCTGTAGCTAGTCTACTATTGCACTAAATGGTAACACTTGAATACGTTATGCAAATATGCAACTTGTTTGTTGAAATGTTAATAAATGGGAGCTTCCTCAGGACAGCCATCTCTTTCCCGACAAGGCCCTCTGTGCACCAACTCTTACATATGGTAATTAAGCATTAAAACACCTGCGGCTTATAGTCCAGAGCGGCTTATAGTGCGGAAAATACGGTACTCAAATCAAGCTAGTAAGACAAATAACGAACATTACAAAAAAAAATCAACATTTAGACTAGTGAGATTTTCATTACAAATATATATTTTGCAATTTTTTATAAAAGTTAGTTAGTACCTTAGTGCTTTGTTTAAGCATTTCGTCAAGTCCCTGCCCCAAAACGGTCTCTGTATCTGTGTCTGACTGTGTGTCTCTGTACAATGTATCGCTCTCTGACTCTGTCATACACGGAGATACACACACACACCACACACAGACACATTCACACACTTTTTTTTTACGAGCTCACTACCCATCTGTTTTTAATTTCAGTTTCACTTTAAAATTGAGAGGAAATATTCAGAAAACTTGCACCGGGCTGTCTCTTGCACAAAAAACTTTGACCTATTTTACCATTGTAACAGAGGCGGTTTACATATACGGAGCGGTTAATAATATGATAATTACTCAGCACAGTATTTGTTCTGAGCTAGTCTACTATTGCACTAAATGGTAACACTTGAATACGTTATGCAAATATGCAACTTGTTTGCCTTGAAATGTTGATAAATGGGAGCTTCCTCAAGCAGCCATCTCTGTTCCCCCGAGCAATCCCCTCTGTGCACGAACTCTATACATATGGTAATTTCACATTAAGAACTCCTGTGTGCTTATAGTCCAGAGTGTGCTTATGAGTGTGTGAAAATACGTGTGTCTGAAATCAAGCTAGTAAGACAAATAGGCGAACATGGTAGAAAAAAAATCAACATTTAGACTAGTGAGATTTTCATTACAAATATATATTTTGCAATTTTTTATAAAAGTTATTGTATTTATACTTTGTTTAAGCATTTCGTCAAGACCCTTCCCCAAAACTCTCTCTCTTTCTCTGTCTCTCTCTGTCTCTCTCTCTTTCTCTCTCGAAAGTCAGGGGAATACTGGCACACACACAGGAACACACATATAAACATAAGCACACAGACACACTACACACATGACAGACACATACATACATACATAGATAGATATGTGAGGTGAATAACAATCCGTCTTTTTAATTTCTGTTTCACTTTTATTGAGAGGAAATATTCAGACAGCTTTGCCCCGGGGCTGTCTCGCTTGCACAGAAATCTTTGACATATTTTACCATCTGTAACAGAGGCCCTTGACATATACAGCCTAATATATCATATCCATAAATACCCAGGCTCTCCCAATGCAAATAAACATGCCTTATGTTTTAGTCTTTGCCCTGCAGTGTGGTGGCGCCAGATGCACTTTTATGATGAGAATATACCTTGAATAAAAAATATAAAGATAAGTGATAAATTCACACTATGTAGCTTGATGTGTGTGTAGTAGTAGATAGATAGATTGATGGATGTGTGTGTGTGTGTGTGTTTGTCTCCAATTGTTACAATACATCTCACATCACCCTTAAAACGTTTCTCCTATAGCAGCTGTTCAAAATCCCATCCGTCTATAACTACTGAAATTAAAAAAAAGCTATTTCAATTTCCATGAAGGGTGAACACACACACACACACACACACACACACACACACAATTTAAGAACCCTGCAGAATCCATATTTTCAACATCTGTCCGTATACCTTCATGTTTCATATGAGCCGGTTGCAGGTGATGAGTTACGTGGGACATTAGAAGGGTAATTGGCCAGTTAATTTGATTGGAGGTCATATCTGCCAGCTTAGCAAGTGTGTGTGTGTGTGTGTGTGTGTGTGTGTGTGTGTGTGTGTGGTGTGTGTGTGTGTGTGTGTGTGTGTGTGTGTGTGTGTGTGTGTGTGTGTTAATTTGAGTGGAGGTCATATCTTGCCAGCTGTGTGTATGATCATTGTCATCAAGAAATGTTATGGCTGGAGACTGTGATTACACAGTGGTGAACAGCAGCTGGCACATCTCATGTGTATTTCACTGTATACATGAAGAAGTTAGGAAATGAAAAATATCAAGGCAACTAGCTCAACTAGAAATGTGAGTTTTGAGGACAACTAAAACTGCCTACATTTGAACCAGCTAATTATCTTTGGTTGAGATAACATGTCAATATGTAAATATTTTTTTTTATTATTAAGTATATAATAACGGGGGGCGCCTTTAGCTCAGTTGGTAAGGCGCCCCCCCCCCCCCCCCCCCATGGGCCTCGGCCAGCAGCAGACCCGGGTTCGATTCCAGCCCGCGGTCGTTCTCTGCATGTCACTCCCCTCTCTGCCCCATTTCAACTCTGTCTCTACACTATCAATAAAGCATAAAAATGCCCCAAAAAATATATTTAAAAAAAAACGTATATAATAACAGTTGTGCCAATGAATTCTCTGTCATACATATACAAAACAAAACCAAGTTGGTCAAAATGTTAACCCAAACATTAAACAGTGTTAAAACTGTCTGAAAAATTTAGTTTAGTCTTAAAATGACATTACACTATCTGTCAGCTGTTTGTGTATGATCCTCGTCATCAAGAATATGTCTCAAATATAGACAGTTCTACTTACTATTCAGGAGTTTGAGTTGGCCTCTAAACTCTAAAAAAAGTGCTTAAAGTTACCTAGACACACGAGTTTTCTTCTTAACAGTGCACTCTATCAGGCTTACAATAAATATAGGGAGAGTCACTCTGCAGTGGGTCTGCTACCGTTGCTCTCTGTCGGTGAGAGTTGCCAACACCTTGGATACATGTCACTTTATTATTAGATGGCTTGTTATAGTTATAAAGCTCCCCCTGGCAGTGTTGTACTCCCAGTAACCCAAGGCACTCTCACAGGGGAAGATAGCTTGAGTTTTGAATAGTTTTCAGGACTTTATTGCCTGAAAATCGGAATTTAATCTCCTTCCTACTTTAATTTAACTTTTTAACTTTTTTATTATTCGCAAATAAAAATATAACATAACAAAAACACATACATATAACACACATTTACATACAAGCAAACAGACATGTACACCATCTGTGTAATTATATGAGAAGTCATATTAACCCAAACTCACTTTATGTTGTTCGTCTTATAACACCTTGGCAAATGTCACATTTATTATTAGATGGCTTTTTATAAAGTTTCCCTGGCAGTGTTGTGCTCCCAGTAACCCCAGGCACACTCACAGGGGAAGATAGCTTGAGTTTTGAATAGTTTTAGGAGTTTATTGCCTGCAAATCTAATTTTATTATCCTTCCTACTGTTATATTTCTTTTTTTCTCTCTTTTAAATTCAATAAATTAACATTACATAACACATATTAGATACAAACAAAAACAAACATAATTGCACAAACATCTTTTAGAATGATATAATAAATCATATTTACCCAAACGTATATTAAGTTATCCATTGTACTGCAGGAAATACATTATATACAAAAAACAGTCAGTATATTTGTATTCATGAAATCATAGAAAATCACAACTCCGTATCCCTTAACTTTCTTATAAACATTGTCTTCCATTTGTTCTATAAAATGTTTTAGTTCTACCTTTCAAAATTATTCTCTATATCTACTCTCCATCTCTCTCTCTCCCTCTCTATCCCTCTCTCTCTTTATCTCTCCATCTCTCTCTCCCCCTTTTTCTCTCTCCCTTTATCTCTATCTCCATCTCTCTCTCCCCCCTCCCTCTCTCTCCATCTCTCTCTCTCCCTCTCTCCCTCTCTCCCCTCTTCAACCCTTTCCCGTAAACTCTCCCACCTTAATGGATTCAGCTCCTGTCAGATGTTATCTTGATGTCCGCACCTCATTTTAAACATCTCACTGTCAACAACAGCAGCCTGTGACGATGTAGAGCTCTTTTAAATGCAGGGTGTGGAATCAACAGAACGGCTTTTAAATCAATGGACAGTCATCCATTTGTAAATGTACTTTCTTTGGTAGATGATTGAATTAGATTAGTTTTGAGAGTAGGCCAGACTTTTTGGGGAATTTGTTTCCAATTAAAAGATTAGGATTTCAAAAGAGTATACAAAATGTCAAACCTATGGCCTCCCAGATAGTCCTGTGCCGCCTGTAATGTTACATTTATGAGACTATATTATCACATTTTAGAAACCAGATGGGTTCATACATATACAGCTCCGGAAGTAATGAAGAGACCAGTCTAAATGTTCAGTGTCTCTCGTTTTACTATGTATAGGCATATGTTTATTTATTTATTTATTTATTATTCCTTCGGACAATTCCACACAATACACAATTTTCTCTTGCAAATATTCATACATCATACTTTGTGTTGTCCGAAGGGAGACGGAAGAAGCCAAAGGCTTATCAGGTCCCGCCCCCATTTTCATCAAATTCGGATTCAGAATCACAGTTACTAAATAACTGTTATATGTTTGAGTAGATTGAACATTTTAATGTTAAGATTTAAACTACTGACCAAATTGCAATCATTGTGTTGTCATTTAGAGCAGTTTCAATAAGTAATGTAGAGATGACGATTTAAGGAAATTCCAGACTGGTCTCTTCATATTTTTTTTCCCGGAGCTGTATCTGCAGACGGCTTGAGGTTCCTGAGTATAGAAAAGCATGTCTCATCCTTTGAGAGCGTTGTCGAGGGTTACACACGGCAGAATAAATGTGTCAACTGAAGTGGAAAAAATCTCTCATTTTACTTTATGAAAACTGCTTTAATAAAGTGGCGCCCTTAGCTCAGTTGGTAGGGCGTTATTATTTATTATTTTTTTAAGATTATTTTTTGGCATTTTCAAGCTTTATTAAATAGGACAGAGTTGAAATGGGGGGACAGAGAGAGAGAGAGAGAGAGAGAGAGAGGGGGGGGGGATGACCTGCAGTAAAGGTCCGCGGGTCGGATTCGAACCCGCGACCACTGCAACGAAGGCTGGAGACAATATGGTACGCGCTCTATCCACTACGCCACCGGAGCGCCCCTACTTGATATTATTTTGATGTTATTGTTTTTGTCGTGTAAAGTTAAAGGTGCAGTCAGTGATTCTGGAAAATGTGTGTTTTCAAAATATTTTTTTTTATCCAAATCACAGTAATAATACACAGACTAGTCTCTGTATACTGTGTGTGTGTGTGTGTGTGTGTGTGTGTGTGTGTGTGTGTGTGTGTGTGTGTGTGTGTGTGTGTGTGTGTGGCCCACTATAGCAAGCAACATTCCACCTTCACATATGCCTAATCATATTCCTACATTATGAGTTATGAGTGAATCTATACCTATGGAGGTCTAACCTGTTCACTCTCCCTGTTTCCTCTAGCCTCCCAGACCGCCTGTGATGCCCGCTAAACCCCACTGGCTGATTGAGGTAAGGCTGTCTGTCTGTCTGTCTGTCTGTCTCTCTGTCTGTCTGTCCGTCCGTCCGTCTGTCTGTCTGTCTGTCTGTCTGTCTGTCTGTCTGTCATGCTACATCGAGTGTCTTTATATCTTCTAGTCTGTCCTGTTCTACCATGCTATTCCAGTGTCTTTATATCTTCTATTCACTCCGTTCTACCACTATTCCCCTGTCTTTATCGCACACACACACACACACACACACACACACACACACCCTCGTACCCTCTTCCCCACACCTGGCATCCTTATACAATAGCCTCCTGATCAAAGGCATATCCGTCTCTACATGTGTTGCCCTGATAGTCTCATAATGGGACCATGACATGAACATTCTCCTCCATTGTTTGTGTGTGTGTGTGTGTGTGTGTGTGTGGGTGTGTGTGTGTGTGTGTGTGTGTGTGTGTGTGTGTGTGTGTGTGTGTGTGTGTGTGTGTGTGTGTGTGTGTGTCTCTGTCTAAGTGTGTGTGCCATGCCATTAGTCACACAAGCTTATGGAAAATTACTGACACTGCCGCGATATTGAACAGCCATCAGCGCTAATGTAGCGGCTACACCGTGCCAAGATGCTATCTATCACACACACACACACACACACACACACACACACACACACACACACACACACACACACACACACACACACACACACACACACACATAAAGCTGGTATAAAAATGCACTAAAATCTGTTCATTGGTGCATTGGTGACGGTTATAATGTGATGGCATGGTGTAGCATTTAGCTTAGCAGAACATGGGCTTGCTGTTTATGGCAAAGCAGGAAGTGAATGGTAATTATATAGGCAATTGAAGAAATGTCTCAGGTTGCGTTCCGAATCGCATACTGTCTAGTATGGTAGAAAAAATATTAGGATGTCCCGATTCTTGTGGCCAGATTTAGGATGGTTAGAAGTACCCGGATGTCCTACTTTATGCGGCCAAGATTGTTAGTGTTGAAAACTGCATCCTATTTGGGCGATTCTGACCCACAATCCAGTGCGCACGTGAAGTGACGTCACATCGACGAAGCCTCCGTATGAGAACAAACGGGGATGCGACGGACATAAAAGAAAGAGGCAAGATCAAGGCGCAACGTTATGATGAAATAAGAGAGTAAAAGTATGTCCCAATAGTATGCCTACTGCATCCTAACTAGATTCTTTGTATCGTCGGATGTAGTATGTAGAATAGAAAAAAATAAAGAGTATGCGATTTGGAACGCAGCCCATGTTTTTGTATGAATGGAATATTATACAAAGATAATCAGACAATACAAGCTTCTGTTGATGCTTCTGCAAAATCACATAATCATAATTAACATG
>CM049406.2:5350000-5352500 GCA_026929865.2 Hyperoplus lanceolatus
TCTCTCTCTCTCTGTCTGTATGTCTCTCTCTCTCTGTCTGTATGTATGTCTGTCTCTCTCTCTGTCCGTCTGTCTGTCTGTCTCTCTCTCTGTCTGTCTGTCTGTCTGTCTGTCTCTCTGTCTGTCTGTGTCTGTATGTATGTATGTCTCTCTCTCTCTCTGTCTGTATGTCTCTCTCTCTCTGTCTGTATGTATGTCTGTCTGTCTCTCTCTCTTCTGTCTGTCTGTCTGTCTGTCTGTCTGTCTCTCTGTCTGTCTGTCTGTCTCTCTCTCTCTCTGTCTGTCTGTCTGTCTCTCTCTGTCTGTCTGTCTGTCTATCTCTCTCTGTCTGTCTGTCTGTATGTCTGTCTGTATGTCTGTCATTAATGCTTTAATTCTAAACATTGGATTTGAAAAAGGCTCCTGTGATATCATTTGTTTTGAGTGTAGCTGCCTAAAACCTTAACTTGCATTACAATGTAATTTGAAATGTGTTCTATGGAGTTCAGAAGTTGTGGATGAAAACAAGCTTGAGGCTATAACACAACTCAAACAACTGATTCTGTTTCATATGTAGATTAGAGCCTTAACTTATTCATGCATTACTTTTTTTTTACTCATTAACATCCCCAGGCTAAATCCCACTGCATCTAATTTTCCTGTATTGATTCAGCCAGAACTGTCCTGTTATAATTGTATATTTGAGATGGTTATTTTCCTTAAAGGTGCTACAAGGAACTTTTAAAATATTTCTGAAACAGTCAAAATTGTTTCCTCTGATGATCATAAATGACATGTAACAGCAAACAAGACCATCAGTGCAAAAGAATACTATTTTTTATATAGTTTTTCTTAATGCCTTTGTCATGGGTATACGCTCACCCAGGAACAACAGCTGGCAAAACGAAGGGGTTCATAATTGCAGTACCTTAGCTTTTCGGAGAGGATTTCCTGAAGATCGAACAATGAACAACACACACACTTGTCCTTTTTGTTTTCCTTTTCTTCGTTCCTATGTCCTGGCTGTTGTTGTTTTGTTTGCTTGTTGTTAAAGGTGCAGTGTGTAATATGACATCATCAAGAAAGTTCTACAAAGTTCTAGAATGCAACGCTCCCTGGGTAACCCCACCCCTTTTGAATAATAACAGAAGCTACAGTGGCCTTCAAGGACAAGAACAATTCTACATTTTAAACAATGCACCTGATGACATTCCAACTATGACACTTTCAAGATGGCGGCACTAGGCCTTGGTCCAAAATATGCAGAAATATGGACATATATGAGACCCTTTCTAAGGGAAAAAAAAAACTTAAAAACATTTTTTTCAGCTATTTTGCACTCAATTAAACATACTTATGGATATTATAATTACTTTCTACAGAATCTGCTAGGAAATAAAACCCAAAATTCTACACACTGCAGGTTTAAAAAGAAAATAACGTTTTGATTTAGCAATTTCTAATCCACATCTCAATCTATCTCTCTATTTCTTTTTTTTAAAGTCTGTAAACTAAAATTCTTCCTTGCTATTTCTCTATTGTTTAAACAACATCATTTTCATGTTACATTGCTTTTTTTAAGTTCATATTCTTAAAGGGACACTGTGTAACATTTGAAGTAATTGATTAGCTAAAATCAATATCCTCATTCATAAATATGTCCTCATTGGTGTAAAATCACCTCTGCCAATAATCTGAATTATCCTCCCAAGCGCAGAATTACAAATATTAATGTTACATTTTGTACATTGAGCGGGCAAGTCGTATGGAGGAATCCATGTTGGTTGGAATGTCATCAGGTGCATTGTTTAAAATTTAGAATTGTTCTTGTCCTTGAAGGCCACTGCAGCTTTTGTTATTATTCTAAAGGGTTGGGGTTACCCAGGGAGCGTTGCATTCTAGAACTTTCTTGAACTTTCTTGATGATTTCACATTACACAGTGTCCCTTTAATCTCTCTCTATTCCCCTGTCGTTTCCAACAGAAGACAGAGGAGGATGAATTGGTCCTGACTCCAGATGGGACCAGGGAGTTCCTAACCTTTGAGATCCCTCTCAGTGACTCGGGCTCGGCCGGTCTGGGTGTCAGTGTGAAAGGAAACCGGTCCAAAGAGAACCACGCCGACCTGGGCATATTCGTCAAGTCTATTATCAATGGAGGGGCCGCATGCAAGGTACTGTACTATGTAGATGTATTTATTTTGAATTTTTTTTTTTGAAGGACCACATGTTTATTTTGATCATAATTTTTTCAGTTTTTCAGTTTATTTATTTATTAATGTATTTATTATTAATATTATTATTATTATTATTATTATTATTATTATTATTATTATTATTATTATTATTATTATTGTTGTCATTGTTATCATTATTTGCTAAACATATTTGAAACAACATCAGCACGTAACAATTAGGCTACCTATACATTCTCATATATATATATTTTTTTTTAATTTATATACATTTTAAAAAGATAGTTTTTAAAGGTGTAGTCAGTGATTGTGGAGAACGTTTGTTGTC